>CAUYQG010119568.1:0-19481 GCA_963574415.1 Tarsius wallacei | reverse complement strand
CTCTTGATGGTTTCTTTTGCTTTGCAGAAGCTCATCAGTTTGATGAGGTCCCACTTGTCTATCTTATTTCTTATGATATGGGCACTTAGAATTTTGATCAGGCATTGGTTGCCAGTTTCAAATTCCATAAGGATGTCTCCTGCATTTTCTAAGATTCTTAGTTTGAGTTTTATGTTTAGGTCTTTGATCCATTTAGAGTTAATTTTTCTGTATAGTGATAGGGGTCCTGTTCCAATCTTCTGCATACGATCAGCCAGCTTTCCCAGTACTAAATACTGAATAGGTTCTCCTCTCACCAGTGCTTGTTGGTGGTGGCTTTGTCAAAGATGAGTAAGTTGAGAAATTGAGGCTTTGAGTCCGGAATTTCTATCCTGTTCCATTGGTCTATATTCCTGTTCTTACCAATACCATGTAGTCTTATAGTAAAGTTTGAAGTCTGGAAGTGTGATACCTCCTGCTTTGAAACCCTGATGCCATTTGGCTTCAAATCCTCAAAGGAAGTGGATTAAAAGTGGGGATCCAGATTATGATGTCTAATTTTATGTTTAACTTGACTGGACCTCAGGGTTCCCACATATTTAGTTAAGCATTAACATTTAAATCAGTAGACTAAGAAAAGCAGATTCCCCTCCCTAGTGTGTGGGTGGGTGGGGTGCTCATTCAATCTGTTGAAGGCCTGAATAAAACAAAAAGGCTGAAGGAAAGACTTAATCTCTCTGCTTGACTGTCTTTGAACTGAGATATTGGTCACTGATTTTAGGCCTTTGGACTCACACTTGGATTAGAACTTATAACATTGGCTCTCTTGGTCTCCAGCTTGTCAACTGCAGGTCCTGGGACCTCCATATGGATAAGTCTCTCTCTCTCTCTCTCTCTCTCTCTCATTCTCCCTATTATTTCTCTGGAGAGCCCAGACTACTACACAGAGTCAACATCCTTGGGTTGACTTGACACACACATGCGTCTCCTACTTTCTTGCCACATCCTCTCCACCCTCATTATTCACCTTTCACACCCATAGGATTTTCCCTCAGTGTAGAAGTTTAGCTTCTATGGCCATCTGCATGCAGGGCAGACTTTTTGCCATAACTGTTTAATGGTGAGTCTATAACTTGTTGGGGAATTTTGGAATGTGAAACTGACTCACTGTTCCCCGCCCCCACATTGGCAATGTATTAAAAAGGAGCAATTCAAACACAAAGACCACTTAGCATTCTGGATCCTGGGCGGTTAACCCAAATATTGACCCACAAGGACGGTACTGAAGTATCAATGGGAAAAATGGTTTTGTGTGCTTATGTGTTTGTGTTTGGGTGTGGATTAATGGTGAGGTGGGGGGGATTCTGCTTATCACAGGGGTGTGCCACTCCTTCTGTATGGTATAGAAAGCCCAGTCAGTAAAGACCTGTCTCATGTCATATGCATCCTTTGAATGTCCAGGTGGACATTAATGTAGGGGAGACTCCTGCTTATATTTACCCCTGTCTAGACCTAACTCTGTTTTATAAATCAACACAGAAATTTTTAATAAATATAGAACTTTCTAGAAATACAATTCCCTTGTAAGTGGAGAAGAAATTGCTTTTGTTTAATTCAAAACTTTACCAGGGCTTGTTTGCCTGCTCAGAAAATCAAGTCACTGACAGCAATACTGCTTATATTTTTTATGTCTCCATGAATGCACACCTGTATTGGTCTTCATTTGTAGCTACTACTATGCCAGGGTATAAGCATCTGATGACTTCATTATTCTGCTAGTGTAGCTGTGCCCAAATATTTACATATTAAAATAGGTATTGTCTTATTATAAATTATGTTCTTATTTCTCCTTTATATTATTGTAGGCACAATGCACTGATTTTTTTTTTAAGAATTATTGTAGGTAGGTAGTATTATGTAGACATTTATTTCAGGATGATAAAGGGGTCTTACAAAATATCTGTTATAGATAGGGCCATTTTGGTCTGATACAACTGTTTGCAGACTGAAAGGATCCCACAGGGCCTGGGAATATGGTTTCTGGTTAGAAAGGGCTATGCTGTCTCTGGAACATATGTATAAGCACATATTTCCCAATTCAACATCCAGAAAATGTGCCTCTGTGATTCTGATTGTCTGGGAAGGTGAAGGAGTCTTTGATCTACTTCAGAAGCCTTTGAGAAGTCCTGGTGGGTTGTATATGCTTTATTGCTGTTCCTCCTGCAGTGTTGTTTTGTGTCTGTATTCTACCATCTGAGTCATGCTGCATGTGGTCTGTTTGGCATTTTGCAGTTGCATTTCGGAAAGGTGATAAGGGTTGTTCGGGTATTTGACATGCAGGTAATGGGAAAGCTATGCTTTCTTGGTACTTCCAAGAACAGCCAGAGGGGCATAGGGGAGATATTTGAGCTAAGTGAAAAGGAAATATCACAAATCTCTTTCTTTCATGCATTTCCTCATTCATTTAGCTAATTGGGTCATAGTTAACAAATATTAATTGAGCAGTGTGTGTGTGACCCTATTTTAGGCCTTAGTGATAATAATGTAAGTAACACAAACGCCAAAGTCATTGCTTTCCTGGATTTATTACTCCAGCAGGGGAGATAGACAATAAGAAAATCTATATATAACCTATAGTGTCAAGTAGAAGTAGAAACCATGAAGAAAAATAAGGCAGAGTAAAGACTAGAGGAGGGCTATTTAATGAGACTTGTTAAGGAGTCCTCAGGGAAGCGGCATTGTTGGGGAACAAATGAGGTTACGAAGTAAGCCAGGCCACTACCTGAGAGTTGAACATTTCAGATGGGATTTGGTGTGAGGTGACTTTGTGGGTCTTCAGAGAAGAAAAAGGAGAAGACAGAAGACAGGAAGACAGAAGGGCAGATAACATGACAGTAAGAGAGAAATTTGTAGTGACCTTGAAATTAAATATCCAGTAGAAATGGAAAACCCCTTCTGTCTTCTTTTTGTTTACAATTTCAGCCCTGGGGGAGAGTGTGTCTTAAGGAAAGCAACTGAATAAGCAGGTGATATGAGCATCTGCATCAGCTAGTTAGATCCTGATCAGTCTTTCTTCAAATTATCCAACCCATGTTCTTGGTGGGTAAATACATTCATAAGGAGAGCGATTAGGAGTTACACATTGGCCCTTAAAGGAGCCACAGATGAGCTGATGAGTTTCACACATTCCTTCCCAATCAGAAGGTAGAAATGCCATAGGCAAAGTTCTTTTTCTGTCACCAGGTTCCAGATGCCAGTTTGCTTCTAGGATGTTCACCCAGTTCTGTAGCACAAGGAGGGGCATTGCTTACCCAGGATGATGATGATGCTATACTTGATGGCCTTCATTTTTGCCTTTGAGATGAGCCCTCGGTTGTAGCTGCTGCACAGCTTCCCATCTGAAGATACAACAGGAAAATGGTAAGGTGGAGTGCTCAAGATGTTTTGGCCAACAGGAACATCAAAGGTTAGATCCCATTTTCATTAAATATTTCCTTGGAAATATTCCTAGTTTGGAAAATTCCTAGTTTGTAGCTTAGTATCATATGCAGATGTTATAGAATGCCTGGAATCTCTTGAGAGACTTGATTGGATGGCCTGTACCAGCTGCAGCTGGAATTAGACTTCATAACTGCAGGGGGTGGGGCCCTCGCTGTAAAGAGCTAGTTCCTGAGTATTGTGCCATACTGAAACACCCACATGGTTACTTCAGCAACCTGGGCAAAGTCATTTTTCTAGAATGATCACCCCAGACCAACTCATTCCTCAAAAAATCCACTTTAAAGAAAAAGTTAAGCTGGGGTTATCAAAAAACTATCTGAAATAGGAGCCCAGATATAAATATAATCAGATGTGGGCTATTGTCTGATGGTAAAACACTTGAGGGGCTACTAGAATCCACTAGAATATAAGCTTGATGAAGAGAGGGGCTTGGCTTTCTCTACTTTGTGGCCTATAAACATATTGAATGATTGATATATATTTTTGAATGAATCATACCAATCTCTCATTAGTCAAGCAGTAGTGGTAAAATGAAGGTTGATGAGGATAGGCAGAAGTCAGTGCGATAGATCTTAATAATGCGAGTGGATAAATGGCAAATTTGGGGATTAAAAATGTTGACTGCACTATCTTTCCTCTGTGAAAGAGTTTTTATTGTCAGGGTGTCTACGAGTCCATATGGCACCTTTGTAAAAATAAGGGAAAGGGGCCCTTCCTTGGACAAACACAGGCCTGCCCAGAGCACACACTCAGTAAGAGAAGCATGGAGAGGATGCCAGCTCCATGCACCCTTTGGGCACAACCCTACTGGTGGCCTGGGTCAGAGCCCCACCCAGTACACCTAAGTCACATGGGGCAGGGTAGTTGTACACCAGAGAGGCAAACTGCTGTGCTCCATTGTGTGCACTACACTGTTCAGACCTCAAGCTTTACGTTTATTTTAACCTTCATGGAAATTGATCAGATATTTATCTTTGCAATATTTATTCAATCTCATCTCCAATCCAATCCAGTCTAATACAACAAACAGCACATCTGCTAAGAGATAAAGACAGAATAGAAGGGCTAAAATAGAGTTCTTGTCCTCCAAGAACGTTCAATCCAGTAGAAAAGACCACACTCTCTCCTTAAGGCTGGGTGAGATGAGAGAGATGCTGCTATGGTTTGAACATCCCTACCCAGACTCATGTTGAAATTTAATTGCCATTGTAATGATATTTGAGAGGTGAAACCTTTATCAGATGATTAGGCCATGAGTGATTGGCCTTCATGAATAGACTAATACTGTTATCATGGGCTTCTGTAAAAACATATGAGTTTTGTCCAACTTTCTGGTGTGCTTACTTTCACCTTCTGCCTTCTGCCATGGGATGACCCTTGCCAGATGCAGGCACCATGCTTTTGGACTTCCCAGCCTCCAGAACTGTTAGCCAAATCAATTACTTGTATTTATAAATTATCTAGTCTGTGGTATTCTGTTATAGCATAGAAAACAGACTAAGACAGAAACAAACCAACCATGGACAAGAGGAGAGATGCATATCCCTATCACTGTGCCTGAGAAGCTGTGTGGGACAAGCAGAGAGCATCAAGTGAACTTGAATGACATAGGAAGAAATTCAAAGCAAAGGTGGGGGTGCAGGCGTGGGATTGGAAGAGGTGGGAAGCAGAGTGAACATCCTCAGCCAAGACATGAAACAAGAAAACGTAGGATGCACTTGAACCACAGTGAGTCATCTTGCTTGGCTGGAGCCTGCAAGTGTGTGGGGTTTGAGGGTGGAGAGAAGAACTGAGGGCAAACTAGGGAGACTTTGAATGTCTTTTTGAGAAGGCTGGGCTGAGTTCCTGAGGCAGAAGCAGGCCATTGAAGCTTCTGAGCTTTTTGGCAGCGTGAGCATTTACTCATTGGAGAGAACAAACGATTTTTCAGAAATAACAAGAATAGGGGCTTTTTAAGTGCAAATAACTAAAATACTAATTGAATTGATTCAAATTTCTTAGCATATACCCTGTAAGGCCACTCTTAAATATTATTAGAGTCTTCAAACTATTCTGTGTGTTACATAGGACCATAAAACCTCAGCATTGGAAGAGAGCAAATGCTGCAGAAGCATTCATAGCAGTGTTTCTCAGCTAGGAGTGATCTTGCCTTCCAGGGAACCTGTGGCAATGTGTAGACACATTTTGGTTGTCACGTGTGTGTGTGTGTGTGTGTGTGCGCGCGCGCACATGCATGTTACTGGCATCTAGTGGGTAGAGGCCAGGAGTGCTGCCAAACATCCTTGAATGCAGAGGAAATTTTTTCCTTAAATTAGCAACAAAAAATTATCCAGTCCAAAATGCCAAAGGTGCCGAAGGTGAGAAACCCTGATGCCCAGGATAGAATACTGGGAAGGACACGGGCTTCCAAATCAGACCAGAATACATCCTGCATATTTGCCAATTACTAACTGTGCAACCTTAGGCAAACTGGCTAAAATTCCCAGCTTCAGTTTTCCCACTTAAAAATTGAGATGTAGAGTACCAAACTCAGAGTTACCTAAAGAATTAACATAAAATAATATATTCAAGGTACTAAGCCCCATACTACGGATGTTGGTTGTCCTATAAGTTGAGATGAATAAAGTTTTAACAGTATTTCAGGTCAAACATGAGCTGCCTTTATGGAAATGAACAGAAGGTATTACCACATTAGATCGTCTGTCTACAAGGTTTTATCTGTACAGGAATTATATACAGCAGAAAATTATCAGGGTGAGATTAGACCCGCAGGGGGCAAGTAAACAAGGCAGCAGACCAAATTATGTTCAAAATGTCCCTACTTGGTGCTTCTAGGTAACAGCTAGACTCTAAACAGCATGGCTCTGAAGACTAAGTTGGTCTTTCAGAAAAGTTTTCGAGAATGACATTTGTGCTCTGAAATCTGTTTAAAATGGAAACTCTCAGTACTTTCCACAGGGCAACTGGGTGACAATATAATCAACTACCTGCCCTAAGATCAGTGAAAAGCGTCTTTAATCGGACCATTCCAGGAAATGCAAAGCCTCCAGCTTCTAAAGATGACTCTTCAGAGAGAGCTGAGCTACAAAATGCTGGTAATTCTCCTTTATTGGGAGATAAAAGGATTATTTCTACTCAGGCTTTGGCGCTGAGCTGGAGTGAAATGCAGTTAAATTCAGCTGTCACTGTGCATTAATAGCTTGGGTAGCCTGGAGGTGGCAGGTCCATTCAATTTGGGACTGGGAGAAGCATATTGACTTAGACCATTTTAGTTCCAGGGTACATCCCTAATGGGGGCCCATACTGGAAATTTAGTCTCCAAATGGCCAGTTCTGGTTTCTTACCTTCCCCAAGGCCACAGGTCTCTTGAAGAGCTGCTGAGAACTCATTCTTCATGTGGGCTGAACACCTGAAGCTGGACCAGTTGCTAATTTAGGATTTTAAATGGAGGCAGAATTTATTCCTGGGAGGTGGGATGGGGGTGGGGTTTCATCTGTGGACCTATCATGAGTGCAGTTGATTTGTTTAGAAACAAGGAAGTCCAGCTGGTAATATTTTACAATAAATATGTTTTCTATGTCGAAAACTTTATGTACTTTAGGTTGATTAAAAATACACTTTTTAGCAGTTTTTCTTAATTTCTAAAATTTTTAAAACCTGAAATGCACTTTGAATAGTAATGACCTCTTTAAATACAAATATAGACTGAATGCCCCCTGAATTTATCAGTTTAATATTTTTAGTGCATTAGGTCTCATCTGCTTAGCCACGGGACTTCAGTCATTTTCTTCGCAGGTTATTTTTGATCCTCTCATTTTTCTGGTAGACCTAAGGCGGTGTCTCCCTGTTCCAGGACTGGTCCAGGCCTGTGCCTCTCTGTGAGGCATTTCCATTCGGATCCTTCTTCCCTGTCACTGTGGCTGCCCTGAGCACTCTACCCCAGGGTACTTGAGCCAGACCTTCCCTTTGTCAGTGACTACCTCGGAGGGGCCTTAGGCACTAGCTGCTGAGTGGCCACAGTCACTTCTTGACCACCTCTGTGAGTTCCTTTCATTATTGCTTGTGCCCTGAGCAGCTGCTTTGCTTCCTAACTCTTGGTGCCTCAGTTCTGTCCCTGGGCTGTGGATTATTCAGTATCACTTCTCTGCTCTGGGATACTTGCTCTCAAAGTTCTTCTGACAAGAAGCAAGGAAATGGCCTTGTTCCTTGGGCTCTGCTATTTCAGTGGTCTACAGTAGAGCTGCTTGAGCTCCCAGGGGTTTCAGCTTCTTGAACTTCACACACAGCATTTTCCTCCCTAAGTGCTGACAAATAGCTAGAGTGGTTAGGTAGGAATGCTCTTCAGTGACCCAAAACTTACATTTCCCTTTGGCCATACAGTCTTCCTCCTGGCTTGCACTCATTGTACCTGACTGCCTTTTCTCCAGGATGCTACTATGTTCTGGGATCTTATAGTTCCTGTCTTGTCATCTGAGGTGCTCCCTCTCTCCTCATTAGCTGAACATGCCTGCCTATGTCTGCACCTTCTACTATGAAAGCATTTTGAGTTCTTTTCTCTGGAGGTTTTAGCCTAGAGTGAACTGGAAGTCACAGCTAAATAATGAGGGAGTATCACCTAACTCATCAGTCAGCTCCACAGCTCAGCAGAAGCAGGAACCCTGATAGGCCAAAAATAATTATGCAGAGACAGGTGAGCTATCTATAAAACCCATTCCTTTTTCCCAGCCACACAGCTGGACTACAATTCCCAGGCTGCCTTTCAACAGGGTGTAGTCATGTGACTGAGTTCTGCCTAAGGGAAGCTGAGAAGCAATCAATGTCTACCAGCCCCAAGCCTGACTGATACACCACTTGAGTAATCCTCCTCTTCCTCTCTTTCCTCACCCCTGCCTTCTGGAGATGGATACTGTGGGATACCCCAGCAGTCCTCTGTTAAATGTGAACTTCTGAATGACTATGTGAAATAATGCCCTCCCCTTTGGCGTTTACTGTCCATTAGACTTCAAACAAGCTTCTGTTTTGTTAAAACATGATGTTTTGGGGTTTACACAGCTGTTGATGTTTCCCTAACTGAAGCAAAAATTGGTATCTCATATGCAGGGCTGTCTGATAAAAACCTAAAGCGTGTGGCTCAGTTTAGTGGGCAAGCAGCTAGTGGCAAGGAAATCTGAGGCTGGAAGCTGGGACACTGCAGACCCTCTCCACAGAAGTGTCGCACATGATGCCTGGGAAGGCAGACGGTGCCTACTGAGCCTGGCACCCTGAGGATTGGTTTGGTAAACTGAATGTTAATAGGGTGTTACCAGTTGTGTTTAGCAAGGTATTGGAAAAAAGAAATGAGCTTAGACAAGTGTTGGCTGGCTTATGAGCAAAAAACAGAGGGAGTTATAGAAAGTCCCCAAATTTGGCATCTTATAGCGTTGCAAATGCCAACTGCTTCTAGTCCCCAGCAGCACCAGCTGTGTACTTTGTATGGCCCAGTGCAAAATGAAAATGCAGGCTGAGTATTAAGCAAAACATGGGCCCCTTCTCAGTGTGCAGGTCCCAGCCAAAAAAGCTGGCCCAGGTGCCCAAATTAAGCTATAACATTGAGAGGTTTTAATCAGCAAAGACCCATTAAGGTTTATCCTTGAGGCAAAGATCAGACTAAGGTTGTGGCCATCCCCCCACTGGTTACAGCCTCAAGTTTGCTTCCGTTAAATTGAGAGACAGCGATCAAGTGAGGAAGCAAAGAAAGAAATCAGATCTGAGAATTAAATGGAGACTTTTTGGATATTGTTGCTGGCATGTGAAACTGACTGGAAGCAAATGGATCAGAAGCCTACTAAGTTTTTGAGGAATTATATATGCCAAATAAACCATGAGATGTATAACTTTGTTAGCACTTAGAACTACCAGACTTAAGAATTTTTACTAATCTTGTGAGTGGAAAAGTCTATCTAATTGAGGTTTAAATGTATATTTTCTTGATTATCAATGAGCTTGAGAATCTTATTTTGGCCATGCCTATTTGGGTTTTGATTTTTTTAAAACCTATTTGTCTTTTAAAAATAATATTGTTAAAAATTGATTTTTAGGAATTCTTCATATATTCTGGATGCTCATCTTTTACCAGGTATGTGTGTTGTAAATAGCTTCTCCTACATTGTAGATTGTCTTTTTTATTATTCACAAAGTCAAATTTATTCATCTTTTCTTTTATGGTTTAATGTATTTTGTATCTTGCTTAAGAAATTTTTTCTTACCCAATCACCTATGCTTTCTTTCAAAAGTTTTAAAAGTCTTATTTTTCACATTGAAGCCTCTCATTTCCCTGAATTTGCTTTTGCCTGTTGATTGAGGTAAAGATTCAATTTAATTTCTTTTTCTATGTCTTTTGACACCTATCAAGTTCTAATATATGTGTAGGTCTGTTTGGGGGCTGTTTCCTTTTCTATTTGTCTATTGCATTGTGCCTATATTATATTTTCTTAATGACTCTGCCTTCACAATAAGTCTCAAAATTTGGCACAGCAAACCACCTCAACATTATTATACTTCAAGAAAGTCTTGGTTATTCCTGCTCTTGAATTTTCCATTTTTATTTTAAAATGGCCTCATCAAGTTCAATGTTTCAAATTAATTTTGACTGGAACTTTATTAATTTGCATGTCAGCTTGAGAAAGTCATCTTCTTTATGATAGTAAATCTTACTAACCATGAGCATGTTATAATCTTCATTTATTTGTATCTTTATATTTTTCTCACACATCTTTTGTTAAATGTAGTCAATTGTAGAGAGGTCATTTTATCCACAGTAGTTACTCATGAAGAAGCTGATACCAAGAGCAGTTAACGAGCTTCTCTTAAATTCATTAGGCTAGAAAGTGAATAGGACACTAGCCCAATTCTTAATCCATACCTTTTTTTCTTACCCCATTCTGCCTCATTAAATAGGAACATATTATTTGGATATAGCATGGATCCCATCACATCTGCCAAGCCATAATTACTAGACACAGTTATAGCTAGAGGTGTTATACTGTTTCTTTCATGGCTATTCCTCCCATTCTCCTGTTCCCATGCAGTAAATGTTTTACTTTGTATGAGTAGATACCCCTGGGCATCAAGAGCATGCTTATTTATAAAAGATAAAATATGAGATTGGAAACCTCATCTCTTCTACCTCTCGCCTTCCACACACCTTTGTGGGAAAGTCTCTAGATCATTTATGAAACAGGTTTTTTTTCCTTTTTCTTTCTGTCAGCCTTTGAGTAGGAGAAAATAGATACATTTGTCAGCAAGAGGAGTGGTTCTTACACTAAGGATGGCTTGAATTTTTCAGCCAGTGTTTACAAAATGAGCTTCTGTTCACACTAATCATAGCTAATGTCCCCTTGTTGATGAGCAATAATCCTGGCATGCTAACACAGCTGGAGAGTCTATTTACCTGCCAACTCCAGAGCTGCTTGGCTGTAATGACAGATGGGAAATCAAGTGAGTTCCATTTATGAATAAGATATAGAGACTATATGAGCTTTTGAGAATACCAGCTGCCCTCATTCCAGAAGGAGGCCACTGATGGCAATAAAATGTATAGACAACTAAAAAAATAGGTGTGATGGAGACATAAAATTGTATTAAAGAATAAAAACTGTAGCTATTTTCCTTTGGGGAGGGAGGGATAGTGGCAGACTGCATATCAGTGGGAAACAAATCTCTGAGTGGCTTCGTCCCATTTCAGAGACTGGAGATCAGAGGGACCCAAGCGTGCAAGGACTGGAGGATGTAATAGCAAGAGACATAGAAGACTCTGGAGAGAGACAGGAGCTCAATCACAGTGGGGTGAGGCCTGATGAGAAAGGGTGGAGGGGTAGCTGACAGAACACGGAAACCTTCTATCACCCACAACTCCAGTCGCATCTGTTCTATTCACTCCTCTGAGTGGTGAACCCAAGGAAAGTGGGTGGGCTTCATGGCATACTGGGCCAGGAGTAGATGGGACAGAAAAGCTGTAGGAGGTGAGACAGTGTCGGGGGAGAGCTCAGAGGGACAAGCAGGGAGGAGCACGCCAGTCTCCTGGAATTGGTAGAGACGGGGCTTAAACACATCTGACTTAAGTCTGAGAGTACAGGAAAACCTCACCTACTTTAACAAAATTGATCCCTTAATCTACCAGTCATGAATCAGCTTTTAGATTTTAAATACATCAAAACAAAAACCTCAAGAGGTGAGACTGGCATAGCTCTCTGAAGGAGAGAGTGGCCTGGAGGGGAAGCCATGCTAAGGATACTGAACTTGGTTTTTAATTTTTAAAAGTCTTTAAAAAAGAAATTGAGCTCTGTTTCAGTTATTCATCACCTCTCTTTCTATTATGTCCTTCTGCCTGATAGGTAGCCTGATTTAAAGGAGAAAAATATAGACTTTCTGGTCAATTATATGTGCATTTGAATCCTGGTTGTGTCATGTATTACCTGTGGAAATAAGCAAATTGCCTCACCTCTGAACCTGTTCTCTATCTGTAAAAGACAGTTACTAATACCACATCAAAGTCCTGTGCAAAGATTAAAGAAGTTAGTATATGGAAAGGACCTAGTAGAGCGGCTGACAGTAGCTGCTTTGTCTGTCCCTCTGTCTTGTCTGTGTTAAGAGACTGAATTAAAAAATGGACAATAGCCAGCCACATATGAAAATAGAGCTCTGACCCTCCAGAAAAAAGACTTCGAGAAAATCTAGTCTAATCCCTTATTTTAACCTTTTGGAGCCCAGAGAGGTTATGTGAATTTGCACAGCTCTTAGTGACACATCAGGAACAGAAAGTGGCCCTTCTTATTCCAGATGTTTGTGTTATAGTTTGTTGTCCTTGTGTGAGTGCATGTGGGTGTGAGTATGTATTTGTGTGTGAACACAAGCGTGAATGTGTGTGTGTGAGACTGGGTGTACAAAGATGTGTATATTTGTGTATATTTTGATATATGTGAGTCGGTGTTTTGTGTGTGATTGAGTGTGTGTGTGTGTGTGTGTGTGTGTGTGTGTATGGGAACACAAGGAATGAGAGAGGCACAGAACCTGAGTAGAACCAGTCTCCGTCTACAAAGCTATCACATTTCAATAAAATGAAAACTAGAAGCCCCTTTTCCATCTTTCTGGCAATTTGATTTGCTGTGTTTTCTCCAGGTTCACCTGAGTAAGATCCAGTAATGTTTGCTTGGGGAATGGGCCAGGACTCTGGGTCTCAGAGCCTGTAACATAGAAGGTAGTTTGCACCTAGGTTTACTGAAAAGGAATTTGAGGAAGCATTGTAGGAGGTGGTCTCAGACTTGGTCCAGTTTGAGAGGGTTTGTCAGGCAGCTGGGAAAGAAGGACTACCAATGGGTTTAGGGTTCACCCATTTGTAAATTCAAGCCAAATAGAAAAGCCTAGCTTTGTGTTTGACGAACGCGTAATGTCTTTCTCAAACAGTCTCTCTTTTCATCTCTGTGTCTCCCAGGATGCTTCTCTGTCAAGACTGAGGCTGGGGTGACCTTTAGATCCTGGCTCGAGCGGTTCTCTGCCAGCACATCTTGGCCAGGCCCAATGTCTCCCATCCTTCTCCCAGTTTTCAGGGAGGTCACATAGGGAAGACAGAGACTGCCTGGGACAGCCTCTGGTGGGTTTGGTCTGCTGACTGAGTCCTGATATAATCCTGTAGGCTTGTGTATTTGGGAAGCCCTAGCTCACATTTGCTAGAGGAAACTTCTACAGGAGCAAAATTAGCCAGGAATTGAGCAATGCAGATTGGAGCCTTACCTGAGAGGTTGGAAATCACCATCTCATGGGCTCTGCTTTTAATCCAAATAGTTCGGATCACGATGCCATACATGACACTGTGGAAAGGACCAAAGGGAAGATTAAGATGGCTGGTCTATCCCTACTTTGAGGACACAGTGAAAGGACCATTCCCCTCTCCGGAGTGTGAGGGGCAGTGGAAACGTTCTTTTAGCCTTATGTGCCCTCAGTGCTTGCTGATTGTAGAACTGTAGCCCATAGAAGTTGAAGGCAACCATAATAATTAGTTGGATATAATTATTTCTTTCCTGTGAGAAGGCTAGGACCTGGTGAAGCTAAACAACTTCCTCAAGGTAACCCAGATGGTCAGAGGTAGAGCTGTGGTTAGAATCCAACACAGGCTTTGGAGTCAAAG
Organism: Tarsius wallacei; assembly: GCA_963574415.1. Classification (NCBI taxonomy): domain Eukaryota; kingdom Metazoa; phylum Chordata; class Mammalia; order Primates; family Tarsiidae; genus Tarsius; species Tarsius wallacei. The sequence goes on along the minus strand of CAUYQG010119568.1, from coordinate 5,839 downwards.
ACCTACGTTTTCTCTACTACTTGCCTGTTGCATGACTTTGAATTTAGACACTCTGTAAGGTGACATGTGTGATCCCTGCCTCTGCTGTTTATGTCTTGGTGTGATGCTCTCCTCTTGAGTGTGGGCAAGATGGTGACTTGCTTCCAATCAGTGCAATGTGGCAAAGATGATGGGATGTATGTGACTACATAGTGTGTGGGCCTGTCTTGTAGTGTCTCTCTTCATTGCTGGTTTAGAAGAAGCAAGCTTCCATGAATCCTATGGCTGCAAGAAAATTAATCCTGCGAAAAACCTGAGAGAGCTTGGAAAAGACCCTTTCCCAGTCTAGCTTCTGATGACCCCACACACACCACACCCTGGATAAAACCTCGATGCCTGAGCAGAGGACTCAGTTAAGCTATGTTCAGACTCTTGACCCACAGAGAAACTTTGAGATATTGTATGTTGTTTTAAGTCACTGGGTTCATGATAATTTGTTACACAGCAACAGATAACTAATAGATTGAACCTCAGTTGAGACTCTGCAAAATGGAGTTAATACTATAAACCTCATGAATTTTTTTGGATATCAGATGTTGCAGTGTTTAAAGCGCCAAGCACAGTGCTTGAAAATTAGTGGAGACTTAAACAGTGTATTTTTCCCCACTTTTTTTTTTTTTTGGCCTATTTTTTATAGGATATCACACTTATTCTTGCATGATATAATGTGTCAGACAGGAAAGCAAAGTGTTAATAATTTAAAAGCATTGGCAAATTTTATATCTGATATTCTCTTTGGTAAATATAGAAATTTACACTCTACTTTAATATTATTTGACATTTTGAATATATAAGCACCTAGGCTAAAAACTTTGGGACAAATCAGTGCTTTATTTTAAAACTGCACGACCTTCCCTCTTGAGAATCATTAGTTTTAAAAAAAACCAGAGCTCCAGTTTGCAGTAGCTGACAAAGCACTAATTGCTTTTAATGATCTTTAGAATATAACTTAATTAATGACAGTGTTTAAAGTCTTTGCTTTTCATTGCCTTTCCCCATTCTTGTTCAGCGAACCCCTCCAAGTGTTCCAGCTCCGGGACTTTTTGGAGCATTTCCATTTTTTCTCATATAACTGCCCAGGGACTTTTTGAAATCTGTATGCCTGCAGTAAAGGAAAAATGAGAAATAGTTATTATCATAGTCTATTTTTCAACCTAAGTTGAATATTTGCTGTAACGGGAAAACTTCTTTCCCTGGTTAATGAAATATTATACAAGGTAAGGTTACAACCACCATGGAACATGAATGGTAAATGGCAGTTGCAACACCAGTACTTAATTGACCAATAATTCAAATATTTATTGACTATCACCCATATACACAAGGGAAAAGCAGAGAAAGGTTAAGAGCTCATTGGCTTAAGGATTTAGACCTATGTCACGCCCTCTTTTTTTTTTTTTTTTTTTTTAACTTTAAGACCACACAAATGAGTGGAAAGTCAGCACCAGCTTTTCTGTGGCTCCATAAACACCTAATAGCCAGGGTGCCTCAATCATTTATTGGCCAAGCCAGGCTGTTTCTTAGAGTGTAGCAGTCATACCTCGGAAAGACTTCTACGTAGTTGTCTCCTTTTTTTTTTCCTTTTCTCTTTCTTTACCTAATTAGCAAGTTCTGTGGATTGTCCTTTCAAAATGATTCCATCATCTGTTCCTTTTTCTCCATCCGGGCTCTTCAGTGTTAGTTCAGACCCTTATAGTCTCTCTTATTTTATTTTGATGACTCCTTTTGTCATAGTAAAATACACACAAAATCTACTATTTTAATCATTTTTAAGTGTACAGTTCTGCAGCATTAAGTACATGTATGTTGTTGTGCAACCATCACCAACAAACTGTTTGATCTTCCCCAACTGAAATCTTGTCTCCATCAAACAAAAACATAAATGTTTCATGAAGTCATGTGTCATCTTGTGCAGGAGCCTTGCTAGCCTCTGTATCACTTAAATTTTAGTATATGTGCTGTTGAAACCAGCACCCTTATCTCTTGCCTGATTATTGCCATAGTCAATTAACACCCTCCCAGTCTGTTACCATCTCTAATGCCCATGCCACCATTGAAGCTGTAGCTGCAGGACAAAGAGCCAGTCTCTGGCTTAACCCCCATAGCAACTCCTCTTTCCCACAGGACACTATCCAGTCTCTTCAGCAGAGTATTCAAGCCACCCAGTCTTTCTCACCTTTATCAGCCCTTTCTCCATCCTGCTGTCTCTGTACATATCCTTCCCTGTGTCTGACCAAACCAATCCTGACTCCACACTTCACAGGCAGTAGGCTTCAGGTGAATGTGAGTTCCAGGGCTTTCCATCTCTCTGTGCCTGCTTTGCCCTCTCCCTGGAATGCATTTTTGTCCTGTTTTTATCCATTCTACACACACCACTTTGCTATGCAACCTTCCTGAGCTGCCCTGTTCCCCTTGGTAATCAGCTCCCCCTTGCTGGTAGAACACCCATGGCACTGGGTCTTGTCTATGGCAGTTATATCTTCAGATCTATTGGTCCTAGAATAGTCCATTCTCATAAATAGAGCTAAGGAAAAACATCTTCATTGTCTTGGGTACAACTTCCTTGGTATCTTTGTTCTATCATCACTCTCTCAATAGGTGTAGATTTTCTGAAAGCTTCTCAGAAATCCAATGGTAAGATGGCCCAGATTGAGAAAAGTATCATTTCCTAGTCACTGGCTGGTTTATTTCCTGACTTTATGGAATTGATCCAAACACAGATGGTAGAGTGAACGGAGGTAGGATGGTGATGATAAAGGTGGGGAAGGCCGAGGAAGACTGTGGTAAGCTTACTTGCTCTGCTGTAGAGGCAACTTGTGTGGCAGGAGAATATGGAACTCAGGACATCAGAGCAGTGCCTGCAAGCCTATCAAGTAGTCAGTGGGCAGACCTGTAGCCAGGTCCTGAGACTTTGTTCTGGACCATATGTGAAAAGTGACCAGGAAATGGGACCAACAGTTCACTCTCCCCATGAGACACAATGGAGAGCATTCATCTAAGACCGAATGTGCTCTTTTCATGACCCCTCAGGGTTCAGCACAGCGTTGGAGACTTGAAGGGCACTCATCACTGTCTTGGAGTCATAAACTTTTAGAGCCAAAGGGGGGCTAATGTTCTATCACTGCTAGATGGATTTTCTGACCCTACCATTTGGGACCTGATAGTGATGTGTAGTTGTGTTCTGGAGATCTCACCAGAGGCTCTGTGCCCTGTGCTCTGACCAAGCATGGGGAAGAGAGGTGAGGGCTGGCCCCTCAGTTGACAATGACTGTTTTTTCTATTCTACAAGCATCAGTCTTAAGGATACTTCCTTACCAAAAGTGTCTCTCCCCTTCACTAATTAGTTAATTGTATAATATTTATTTAAGCACTGACTTTGTCCCAGGAATTGGGTGAGCCATTGTCGATACTGTGGTAGGCAAAACTAACAAAGTGAACAAAACAGATGAGACTTCATGAAGCTCACATATTATTGAAAGAGAGAGAGAGACTAAAAAATAAAAACACACATAATATATGATTACAAAGGAGTAAAGTACTGTGAAGATAGATACAGTGAAAGTGGTACAAGGGCATATGATTGTGACCCAAACTTGTGCTGGGGGGTCAGAAAGCCTTCATAGAGGAGATGAAATCTCAGCTGAGAACTGAAGGGTAAAAAGGTTTCTAAAGGCTAAAGGGTAATCATTCAGGCAAAGGGAACAGCATGTGCAAAGACTCTGAGGCAGAAGGGAGTATGGCGTATTGAAGAACTCAGAGAAGACCAGTCTGGCTGAAGTTTGGAGAGCAAGGCAGCTTGTGTGGACTAATGAGGAAAAGGAAGAATGAGACAGGAACCGGGTCATGTGGGCCAGGCTAGAGGTTTTGAACTCCATCCTGAAGCAGTGGAAGCACACTGAAGGGCTCTAAGCAGGAAAGTGAAATGATTGATCGACTTTTTTGCCCCAAAGATCAGACATTGGTTCGTATGTATCATTTGTTTGCATCTGTGTATAAAAAAGAAAAAAATACATATGTATATGCAGGTATATGAATTGAACAGTCCTGGAAGAGTGTACAAGAAATGTGTAACAGGGCTACATCTGAGGAATAAGGGAAGGCAGGGAGTTGGAAGAAGATGTTTATTTTTCATTTAATAATCTTTTGCATGCTTAGTAATTATCCACACAAAATAAAGACTCTGGCAGTGGTGTGGAGCAGGAATTGAAAAGAGGTAGAGAATGGACAGGAAACAATTTCACCAGACTGGGTGACAATTATGGGAGTGTATATTGACTCCATTATCCTTGAATTTTATACATGTCTTCGTGAAATGACTATAACAGAGTAGCCTGGTGCTGGGGAGGAGAGAATAAGTACCAGAGGCAACCAGGCCGTTTGGCTCAGGAGCCCTAAAATGGGAATAAGAGTCATGTGTTCCAACCTCTCATCCCAGGATCCATGTAGGGGATGGTCAGGAGGGAAGTGGTCAGTGTGAGGTCCTGCCATGTGACTATCCATTTGGAAAGTGTTTTACATCCTTGTCCCCTTAGCTCCATTGGTTCACATGGTGCTGGGTGACATACGGTAAATGATAAATATGTATTAATTGTGTTTTTTATTCCATACAAGTTATTACTTTGTAATTTCATATATGAACTATGGGAAGAAGAGTTTATTGTTCTCACCTTAAGAATGACAAGGCTGAGCTCCCACAATTAGGCTGTGTTGCAAACAAAATTCAAATCGAGGCCTACTGGCCACCACAACTCTGGTGTGATGTTGTCAACGATAATAGTAGTGATTTGCTCACCATGATGGTGAACCAAGGATTATGCTAAACTCTTTGTGAAGATTATTTCATTTAATCTCTCTAACTTTATATGGCCAGTGCTAGTATTTTTACCATTTTATAAGTGGAAAGACTGTGGCTTTGAGAGATTCAGCAACTTGCTTGGGTTTACTCAGTGAGGGGAGGGCAGAGTCTGAGCCCTGTGACTTCACAGGCTTATTCACCAGCACATGACGTTATTTTCTAGCAAGGAAGGTACAAGGCTCCTTTGTGAAATGTGTCCAGGCTAAATATGCTATCAATAGCCCGAGTTCCTTTCTCTTGGAGGCCTTGCTTATGCCTACTTAGATCAGGCTAGTGTTCTCCAGCGGATCCCACAGGACTCTTCTACTTCACCAGATTGTAACACTTGTCACACTGTGTAGTAACCTCTCCCCTAACTAGTTGCCTTTTCGGGTGTATGGGAAGATTTTTGAAGACATGCATATGTTGCCGTTGCTGTATCCCCCTTACCTGGCCCAGAAACAATGAATAACTAGAAAGAGTCATAGAGGGTCATAGGCTTACAAGCATATCTGTGTGTAGTTGGGCTCAGAAAGGTATGAAGGCAGAGCCATCTTTGAGGGAAAGTGTAGGAACAACTTGATACTTAAGGATCCAAGACAAACTTAAAGTCTTGATATATATAGTCCATTAGTACCATGGGCTCCTAGGACACAGATGGGCAAGTGGAAGCCCCTGGTAACTCATTGGTACCACTGAATTAACTGAAATTTCATAAAAGTATCAGAACAAAAGGTCACTCTAAAGCCTTCAGTAGATCAGATGAATTCATTAATGTCTGGGACCAGAAAATATGGACAATGGGTATCAGTTAGAATGCTTTTGGTAGCAAGTTACCAAAAAAAAAAAAAAAAAAAAAAAAAAACCTCCCAAAACAAATTTGGGGAAGCAATTAGTTTTTTTTTTACCGCCCAAAATTTTAACCCAGGGTGGGGTAATTTTTTCATTGACATTAGAAACATATAA
>CAUYQG010119567.1:0-38396 GCA_963574415.1 Tarsius wallacei | reverse complement strand
TTCTTTTTGAGTTGTAGTCTCACTCCATTGCCCATGCTGGAGTGCTGTGGCATGCTCACAGTCACCCTAGCTTCGACCTGCTGGACTCTGGCGATCCTTCTGCCTCAGCCTTCCAAGTAGCCAGAACTACAGGTGTGTACTACTACACCCAGCTAATTTTTAATTTTTATTGTAGAGACAAAGTCTCTCCAAGCTGCCTGGGCTGGTCTCGAATCCATGGGCTCAGGCACTCCACTAGCTTCGACCTCCCAAAGTGCTGGGATTACAGGCTGAGCCACCAAGCCCAGCCGCCAACCCCTTTCTTATAGTATTATGATAGCTGTTCAGAGTCTGCTTATGAGTGAGAACATGTGATACTCAGTTCTTTGTTTCTGTGATAGATCACTCAATATTATAGCTTCTAAGTCCTTAATTTTGTCCTTCTTTATGGCTGTGTAATATTCCATTGTGTATGTATACCATATTTTTTAGTTCAGTCCTCTTTCGATAGGCAGTATGGTTGATTCCATGTTTTATTGTGAATAATGCTGCAATAAACATGCCTGTGCAGGTATCTTTTTCATAGAGTGATTTGTGTTCCTCCAGGTATATTCCAAGTAGGGGGATTGCAGGATCGTATGAGAGGTCGACTTTTAGATGTTTTAGGAATCGCCACACACTAAAATTTAATCCACCATCTAGTTTGACTATGAAGTATAATCTTAGATACTATTCTCTATATATTTGATTTCTCTGGTACTTCAGTCTGAAAGTAGAGGGGTAAAGAGAGTGATCATTGAAGGTTTTGTTTGTTTAGTTTTGGTTTTAGCAGGAACTCAGTATTATAAAAGTGGAATTTAAGGAAGATTGATCTGATACTAGGTGGTATATGAGAGACTAGAAGCAGGAAGGTAAGTAGGAAGTCGTTTCAAATAACTTAGGCATGAGGAAACAAAGAAAGTATTACAATAGTTGAAGCGGGAATATGAAGGATACTTGGGCGCATGATAGAAATAAAGCCGTCAGAGGAGAAGCTGACTTGCAGGAAATGATAGCAAGCTTGTTTCAAATATGTCATTGGGACATACAAGAAGATATTTTGTGGGAACCGAGTTAAGGAAGTAGAGCAAAAGTAAGATGCCATGTTAGAAATGTTCTTTTGGAGATCTTTATATTTAAGATTTGAAGCTGGCAAAGTAGATGAGCTCTTTAAGGCACTACTATGATTCTAGAAGAGGTCAATGATATAAAGAAACCAAACAGGTGGAAAGCTAAAGGTCTTATTGTGATTAGGAGAGTGTTTAATAATAAGAGGGTAAGTAATAACAGATGCTATGTAAACAACTTATTTATTTATTTATTTATTTATTTTTATTTTTATTTTTTTTTGAGTTGGAGTCTCACTCCGTCGCCCAGACTGGAGTGCAGCGGCCGCTCCTGTCCACCGCAGCCTCGACCTGCTGGGCTCCAGCGATCCTTCCGCCTCAGCCTTCCGAGTAGCTGGAACTACAGGCGCGCCACCACACCCGGCTGATTTTTTGATTTATTGTAGAGATGAGGTCTCGCTTGCCCAGGCGGGTCTCGAACCCGCGGGCTCAGGCAATCCACTCACCTCAGCATCCCAAAGGCGCGAGATTACAGGCTGAGCCACCGAGCCTGGCTGAGCTCTTCTTCTTAATTCATTTATTTTCTCTGTTTATTTATAATTTCTGTTCCCTTATGCCTTCAGTGTGTTCATTGCTTTGGCTTATCATAGCCTTCAATCTACCTTCAAGACACTCTCTTTAACTCTGACAACCATTGCCAATCAGTCAATTTACATTCTTTCAGGCTAGAATAATGAGAGTAAATCTCTTAATGCTATCTCATATTTTCAAATCAGGTTTTTCTCTCTTTTTTGGGGAATGGACAAAATTCTGACCCAATTAGCTGTAGTAGGGGTTGCAAGTAGGTCCATGTATTAAAAATACGATAACCAAGACCACACCTTTCAGCAAAGAATGTCAGTTACATACTTCCTCTTGAAGTAGCTATGACCAGTCAGGTAATGTGAAACATGTTTAGCACACCATGATATAGGAATAAGATTATGAACAACAGAGCTGCTGTTGGCCATAGTCACTACTGAAAGAGATATTTTCATCCTGCTTTAAGGGGAAATTATCTTATAGAAAACCTGGAGGCTATATTAAACAAGGAATGTTTGAAAATAATTGGTAAGTATCTCATTCTAAATGAAGGTGGACAATGACTTTCCTTAAGTAATGGTGCTATTATAAAAAAAATGAAAATGAGAAATCAAAATTCCTACATCTCTCTGTCAATTGTAATATCATAAATCCCCAAGGTCTTATATGAAAGTAAAGGCTAATTTTAAGTCAAGAAATTTTTCAAAGTCATGCTTTTAAAAATTGTTTATTCACTTATTACCTTCCTTCCTCTTTTATTTCTTCCTCCATAGTAAAAGTGTAAGTTCAAAAATGAAAACCTATGAGCGATAAATTTAACAGAGCGAGAAAAGACACATGACTCATTTAAAGAGAAATATGAATTTGGTGTACTTGGGTTTCTAAACTAGTAGGCACGACTGTGTCAAAATTCTTTTATGTGAATAATACAATGAATATATAAAGCATTCTGAAACAACTACTAACAATAATTATTTTATGTTAATATTTTGTTTATAATAGAACCTTTTAGTTAGTATGCGACAATAACCAATTTTTATATCCCATAAAGTGTATACTGTACCACCAAATACTGAAATTGAACTGAAATTTATTACTCATTTACCCGAGGTTTTTTTTAACTACATACAGTGCATAAAGACATGTATTATTCATCTAAGTTGCAAGCTCATTTGCATTTTCATTAAACTGTAAAGACTATATCACTGTTGTGTGACTAAAATTTTACCTTTATTCTGCTTTGTACATACAAACCCAAATTTATTGTGTTTAAAAATAAAATGTATTACTAATAGGCATCTACACATGTATGCATGCATGCACATTTAATATGCACATATTTTCACATGTCTGTAATTCAGGACAGAAATGCATGACAACAAAACACCTAACACTCAATTTATCTGTTCTTGGTTAAAATAAGATATTTTCCCACATAAATGGATCTTCCAGGTAAATTAAACATTTCTTAAGCATTGTAATTTTAAAATATATTGTGAACTATATCAACATTTTTATTCTTTTAAAGCCAAATATACTGAATATACTTTCCATAAGCTATATAAGGATCTAAAGTCATACTTTTCATAAGCTATATATATTTTTCCCATAAGCTATATAGAGACTATTTCTAAAAGCAAATGACCTCTAAGGCATATTTATATAGGTATAGATATAGATATAGATGATATAAATACAGATATCTTTACGTCTCTGGCAGGTTGTGAGGAGGATAGAAGAGGGAATGGCTTTCCTCTTAATGGTATTTGTTATATTCCAGTTTGGTTCTTCAAGTTTCCTGTAAATTAGTAAATAAATATTTATTAATGTTTATTAGTATACTTGAATTATAATGATAAAGAAACAGGCAGAGCTTTGTAAGAGAAGCAGACATAATAAACTGGTAAAAATTAAAATGAATAAAGTTGATTTCTGGTATCACTAGGGATTTTAGTAGGCTGTTATAATAATAACAGCACTAATAAATATCAAACATTTTCAATGTACCAAATACTATTCTTTAAATGTTTTAATTTGCTTGTCTCCCTAAAAAAAATTTATGAGTTTTTATTACTCCCAATTGTTCATATGGGGAAAATGAGGTGGAAACATTAAGTAACTTGCTAGTTCACAGCTTGTAAGTGTTGTAAATATAATTAAAAACAAAATTTCATCCTAACTTAGAAAAACATACCCACAAAGGTAGAAGATAAAAGACACAGTTTTATTATTGAATAATCATTAAACCAGAATGTGATTTTCATCACAGACCATCTGCTAAGAGATTGCAAAGACAGAAGGAAACTCTCATGTATAACCAAGCAGATACAACCTACTACATACTTGTTCTCCAGATAAATATTAACCCAAGTTAAAAAAAAAAAAAAACTAACTAATACCCAAGTTAAAAAAAAAAAAAATCAGCACCATTTGTTACATCACGGTTCTTCTTAGATTCACCTGGTAATTGTGGTGACTTCTTTGTTAGCCAACTGTCTTTATCCAAAGGAAAAATAAACTGCTTATATCTACATCACAGAAGTAGTCTTGCAAATTGGACTGAGACACCCACCAAAGTTAGGCTCCTTACTCTCCCACAAAAACAGGGAGATAGGGATGTTTTCTTCCTTGGTGATTGCATATCTAAAAGAACCTTCCCAAGTTCTAGAGAAAGGCATTCCTGGGCTATAAATCTGGTAAAAGGTTTATTTGAAAAAGATTTACGTATGTTTTAATGAGACAGAAAAAACACACATAAAATCACAAGTTTTCTAAAGTAAATGTTCTAAAACAACAACATCAACAGCAACAACAACAAACTCTTCCCTTATATTTAACAGGGAAAATGCAGTCTCTTATGTTTAACGTATATATTTTTTTGTTTTTACATAAGTAAATAAAAAATTAAAATGCAAATCCAGGGGAAGTGGGCCGAGTCCATGCCCTTATTTACTGCCACATCTGCTATTCTGCTATGTGTATGTTTGCCATTAAGATGACTGTCTTCATCTGATTTGAGATTTACATAATGAGAAGGCTGCAGCTATGGAAGCTCCTGAGAAAGAACATTCCAATTAGAGTAAATGACATCAAAAGGCCTTGAGATAAAAAGAAGTTTGATGTTTTCAAGGGACAAAATATACATCAATGTGACTGGACACAGTGGATGGAGGAACCACAAACATGAAAATTTAGATTGCAGTCAAATCTTATAGGCCTTGTAGGCCATAGTAAAAAGTTTAGATTTTATTTTGGTGGCAATGGAGAGCCTTTTGAAGTCTCTTTTAATGCAAGAAGTGTTGCAACATTATTTCTAATTCAGAGAATCATTTTTGTTGTCATGTACAGAGCTTGTATTCTGTTGGAAGTTGAAGATGGAGGCAAATAAGTCAATGAAAGACCATTGCAGTAGTATGGGTCTTTGAATACCTTTATAGGGATTTTAGTTAAAATTTGCCTACTTTTGGAAGTAAAGTTAAGAGGATTTGCTAACATTTTGAATGTGAAGTATGAGGAAATAAAAGAATCGAGAGTAATTCTAAGAGTTTTGTCTTAAGTTAAAATGCTGAGATGAGAAAGCCTTCAACTATAGAACAGATTTAAGGATGAGGTGGGAGATTTGTAATAGTTTTAGCCATATTCAGTTTGTAATGTCTCTTATATGTAAGTCCTAATAGAGATGCCCAATTAGTAGCTGGATGTTGAAGTCTGGTACAGGGTAAGTGATCTAAGCTATAGATAAAAATTTGAAGACTGTCAGCACTTGGGCAGTATGCATGCAATCATGGGATCAGGACTGAATAAAATTACTTATCCTGTGAGGGCAGATAGAGAAGAATGCTGAGGTCATGAAGCTTATTGGATGTATATGTAGATTAAAGTAATAAATTCTGAAAGCGCATTTGGCCAAAAGATTATTTGCTGGCAAATTGAAGGAAAAAGTTTACATAGTAACATAAAAAGAGATTGGAAGAAAGTCACAAAATACCATTACTATAGAAGTAAAAGGAAATAAACCTATAAAAAAGTCAAATTTGATGAAAGTAGACCACTTCAACTGGCTTTAAAAACTAAACTATATTGAATGCTTGCTATATTTCAGAGATTTGTTTAAATATTTTACACATACTTACTAATTAAATCCTCACAACTACTATTTCCTGATGATAAGGAGAAGTACTATTGAAATTTTACAGATATGAACAGAAGTTAATTAACTTGTTCAAGGAGTTAAAAGAAACACTTTAGACAAATTTAACAAAGTTTATCTGAGCATTAAAAAATTTATGAATTGGGCAGGATTCAAAACCAAAAGTGGTTAGAGGGCTTCACCACAGTATAGGCAGAAAGATTTTATAGGCTAAAAGTGGAAGTTAGATAAACAAAAGATATTTAATTGATAAGAATGAAAAGACCCTAGTTAAAGTGAAAGGACCCTACTTAGGGTCCTTTCCTGATTGGCAAAATCTCTAATTTCATTTTACTGTTTACACTGGGTTTGTCTTTGCTTGCATAGAAACCTAAAGTCCTAGCATCATCCCAGAATGACCTCCCAATTAAAAAATTTTATCAAAAGGCATACAACTTGAAAGTGATACAACTGGATTCCTTCAGAAAGTGAAATACAAGAGTCTCTGTTCTTAAGAATTAGGCTCATTGTTAATTCTTACTTTAAAAAAATTGCATTGGACTGGTGGAAGAATTTGCTGTTCTGTCTGCCTGGAAACTCTTCCTTGTTATCTATATGTGTCTCTCCCTCACACTTCTTTAAGATTTCTGTATGATGCCACTTGTCAGAGATGTTTTCCCTAAAACTCAGTCCAATCACTGCTTCCTCATCCTACTAAATTTTTCTTCTTAGAGTTTGCCAGTTCCTGGAAATATTTTTTATTTTAAAGATGTGAGGAACAATTCAGAATTAGTTATACAAATGGTCATCATATTGGTAAAGTTTAGGCCTTCTTTTGGTTCCCACTTTGCCTGATTTGAGTTCAGGTACCCTGATTGATGTTGTGTCCCCCTTAAAGATTTGGATCATTAGCTTTGCCAATTCTGAAGCCAATATGAACTTAGTCACCAAAAGAGAAGAAGATTGCGGAAGTGGATTAGAAATGGAGTTGCCAGAAATGAAAGAGGATTCACAAGCCTTAAGCAAATGGAAGAGAGTGGTTGGAATTACAAGGTTTGGTACAGCAGATGAATTAAGATAAGTAAATCTTGGAGAAGGTTGTTAAACTGTGAAGGAAAAGTTAGCGATCAACACATGTAAAATATAATAAATAGTTTGAGTAGGACAAATATATATCAACAATTGAAACAGTGAAAAATTGTAGTTAGATTATGAAACGTTAGAATTTTAGATCTTTGTAAATTGCTATCTATGATTATGCTAATGAGAGAGGAATAAAAATGTGTCTACAACTCATGAAATGCCTAATTAGAACTTCCCATCAATGTTTACACCAATAAGGTTTAATTTTATTAAAGCATTATCTTCTTAGGAACACAATAATGGCTATTTTAGATGAAGTATCTTCTCAATTTAATAAAATATGCATATGTATATGTAATCTCAGGCATTTTATAACATACTTTATATTTTAATATTGCAGGAATTACTTAAAAATTTTAAATAAAACTATATTTCTATCTAGTTGTAGACTATTAGATTTGATGTTAGTTTTGAATTATTTTTTTCCATAACCAAATCTTTGAAAAATTCCTATTTATTATATCTCTGTCTAATCAACAGATTGATAATATTAACTGACTAAATGGAACTACGGCTAAAATCTGTGCTATTTTTACCAGCTTTTCTCTGTATAATTCTAAATAGACATTTATTAAAAGCTGGAACAACCCAACATGATGAAAAAAAAAGAATAAAACAAGCAACTGTCTTGAGTTTTAGTATCAATGTGAACAACTGTTCAATATAACCTTTCCAACTAGCTCTGAAGTGTACATTTACATAGTTTCAGAATAATTAATATAATTTTATTTGATGAAAAGATTCAGAGACAATATAATAAAAAAACTCATTTAGTGGTTCTGGCAATGTTCAGTTGTTGTATTTGAATAATACATATTTTTGAAAAATATGTATTTTTCTATGATAGAAAAAGGGAGCAAAATTATCTTCAATTTCTCAAATTGAGTGGGCTTCTTAGAGGCAATTTTACAACATTAATAAATAGAAAAACCCATTATCATGTGATTTACTAGGGTGGTCAGGATTGTATAACATAGTTTATAGCAGTTCACTTAGCACATAAGGCATGCATATTGTTTTCAATTTCCTTATACTCCCAGCTGAGTAGTAAAACTATTCTAAGTAGTATATTAGTAACAATAATAGAGTAAAAGCTGGAGGGGTTTCTGAAATATCTTAAGAAATTTATTTCTACTTCTGCTATAACAACCACTCAAGGCATAAAGTTCTTAATGTGGCACTTATAGACTTCAAGGATCATTTAAAATAAAATCTAAAACAATAAAACATTAGCATCACTGTAAAGCAGAAAATCACGCTAAAAATCTACATTCCTGTATATTTAGAAATTTGTATGTATCACCCTTCCCTGCCATAGCCATCCTCCTCTAGTCTTGAATGGGAACATTTCATTAAAATCTAAAAGGAATTTGCAGTTAAAATAGTAAGTATGAGTGGTGGGAAACTGGGGGGGGGGGAGGGGGAGGGGAATGGGATTAATGGTGGTGGGTATCTGTCTGGGGATGGGGAGACACTTCTTATCAACAAGGGTACCTGAACGAAACATTTTTGTATGCTTAACCCCTAACTGTACCCCACAATAACATAAAAAAAATAGTAAGTATGATTTTATATTTCAACTGTATTTTAAGGGTTTTGATTCAATTTTCAAGTTTAAATTGAGTCCTTACAAGATCAGTGACCTGAGAGCTTTATTCCATATTAAAGAGGATTCTCTTGCTATTTTTCCTGTCAGTCCAGCCTTTGAGCACTGTATTGATTCATGTAGATCTAGGGAAGCAGCTTAACTTAACAGATACGATGGGTGGTAGGCCATAATAAAAAGATTACATATTTCTTTGCTGTCATAGAATAATATAGGAATATAGATAATTTACTTGGGTCATCCCTGATACAGGTTCTTAAACCATTAATTTAGGCAAAAAAAAAAAAAGCTGAAATAATATGGTTAAAGCATTCTGAGAGTCTTGGGTAATTGCAACTTTTATTTATGCACTTACAAAATTTTTATAGGTATCTGTCTGAGCCAGGAACCATGTTGGGTTCGGGGCTCTCCCTGCTGTACTGATTTTTATAAAGGAAGCAGATATGGATTGAGGTTGTTGCTCTCAAGTTCAGGGAAGCCCTCTTAGATGAGATGGCATTGCATTTAAATGAAATATGAGCAGGAATATAGCCAATATAATAACAGGGAAAGATTAGTTAAAAGTGAAAACAAAAAAATAGCAAAAGAGAAAGTTTGAAAGCAAGTAATGTTTAAGTTATAGAAAGAAAAGCAATTTGGCTGCAGTGTAACTAGAGCAGTACACAGGGAGTAGTGTGGAGACAAGGCAACCTCAAAGAAGGATCTTATGGGCCCAGAATTTTTGACCAAAGACATGATGTGATTGGATTCACTTAAAAAAAAATATTTTGCTCCTTTTCATATTTCATGGATTGTAGGGGGTAGAAGTGGACTCAAGAAGACTAAAAAAAACTAGTTGCAGTTTTCCATGGGATTAATAATAGTATTTTTGGCCAAGTCATGCTAGTAAAAATGAATGAGAGTAAACATTCAATATATTTTTTGTAGATGAAAACTGCCTAGACAGTAATTGCATTTATTGCGATATAAGAATGAATAGGAAAGAATCTTGTGTGATTCCCTAAGACTTTGGCTCAAACATGGTGACATGAGGGTAGCTTTTATGTAGATAGAAAAGATTGGAAAGGGAGAAATATTTAAGAGGCTAGCATTTTTTTTTAACATTTCAACAACTTTATTGAAAGGTATATCCTTTAGTACCAAACATAACAGTAATTGGTTAGTTTACCTCTGCCAACTCAAAATTAACACTGATATATTCAAATTTATCAGTCTTTGGGAAAACCGAAAAGATATCCATAAAACATGGTTTACAAAAGTTAAGAATAAGGTGTATTGTGGTTCTTTGGTTCATTTTTTAGAGCTTTATTTAAGAACTCTTTTCTTAACCTCTCAACCTTTATGGAAAACACTGTGACAATTCCTAAAAGAACTAGAAATTGACCTTCCACACAATCCAGCAATCTCCTTTTGGGAAATATACTCGGAGGAACTCAAATTTCTCTATGAAAAATATACCTGCACCCACATGTTTATTGCAGCATTATTCACAACAGCAAAAACAGGGAATCAACCATGCTGCCTATCAAAAGTGTACTGGATAAAGAAAACATGTAACATATATACAATAGAGTATTATGCAATCACAAAGAAAAACAAAATGATGAATTTCATGGAAACTTGGATGGAATTAGAGTCTACATTACTCAGTGATTTATGATAGAAACAAAAATCTGAGTACTACCTGTACTCACTCATAAGCAGACCCTAAATATTTATCATATAAGAAGGGATTGGCAGTAGTGGGACACTGCCAGTGGAGGGAGGTCACATAATATCATTAAGGGTATCCCAACTTAACCTGTATGATAACCACTTTTGTACTTAACCCTGAATTATACCACACATCTTTAAAAAACAAAAGAAAGAACTGTTTCCTCAGTCCCCAGACTTTCTTTAAAATACAAGTGTAGTACAGTGGTCAAGAGTGGAAAGTTGGGAAGTCAGGAAAAATTCCCACAACTACTAATTTTGTGACCTTTGAAAATTTACTACATCTCTCTGAGCCTCATTCTTTATCTTTAACACAGGCAACATAACATACCTACCTCTTGGAATTATTTCAAGAAAGCAACAGTCCCAAAGTATCTTAATAAATATTAACTATTATCATCAGCGACTAAACATGATGCATGGGATGCCAAGGTCTATTTTTTTTTTCTGTCCCTTGCTTGTAGTCAAATGTTTATACTAGTTGGTTTGTAGGTACTGTGATTTTGCAAATTATTTCTATAGCAGGTGTGAAACTCTTTACATATCCATCCAGAAAGATTGACAGTTCCAACAAGCCCATCGAGGAGAAACACAATGTTTATCTGTCCAAGTGTCATTAGTACAAATTTGTCTCAATGGTATACCAATAAAGTATTGATAGCCACATGAATACTTGTGCACCTTATTTCATATTTTTCTCATCTATATACTATTTTGGACCTTAATCTATTTTAGATAAGCAAGAAATTCCCTTTTACTTTTTTCTCAAAATGTTTTTTTAATTATTAGAGATTTTATGAGAGATGGTCATATTTGTATTTGCATTCAGTAAAATTTTCTCCTTTTCATATTTAATTCCCTGAGTTCAGACAAACAAATGCAGTTGTGTAAGTATCATGATAGTCAAGACACAGAATAGTATTATTAAACAAAAAATTCCTTTTTACTTACCCTTTAATGCCACCAAAACCTGGTGACAACAGATTTGTTTTTATTCCTAAAATATTGCCTGATCCAGAATGTTATGTAAATGGAATCATTCAGAAGTTTCATATGATTTTGATTCATCTATGTTATTGTGTGTATCAATATTTTATTTTGGTTGCTGACTGGAATTGGTTGGATATATTAGTCACCAGTTAAACAATGTTTGGATTATTTCCAGATTTGAAGATTATGAATAAATATCCTAAAGATAAAACATTTCATTTATCCTGGGTAATACCAGAGAAGATTTACTGAATCATATGGCAAGTGCACATTTAATTCTGTAAGAAATTGTCAAACTGTACTTCAAAGTGACTGGACCATTTTACATTCTCATCAGCAGTGTAGAACAATTTCAGTTTCTCCAAATCTTTATCAGTCATTGATATTTTGGGGTGTTTGTTTAACCATCCTAGTAAGTGTAAAGTGTTTTCTTTTTTGCTTATGATTAACATTTTACTAATGACTAAAGTTATTGAGAATCCTTTAATGTTCATATCTGACATCTATATATCTTCTATGGTAAAGCTTTGAGTAATCTGCACCAATCCTGGCTTCAGGCGCCAGTTCTACAGTTTTTCCCACCGTCTTCCTCACCACATAAACACACCTGACATCTAACAGTACTTATACTTTTCCACTTTTCTGGTTTTCTGAACCAATTACAGCTTTTCCATTTCAGCCTTCAAAAATGTGTTAATATCTCCCATCCAGATAGAGAACAGATAATCCATATGTGTTCAATCTGCCGAGTCTAACAAAAATCTCAGATTTTTTCTTCTAATAATTTTGTTAGCAAGAGATAGAAATGACAAGGAGAAGAGAAAAACAGAACAGACATCATACAGTTACTGATGATGCCAGAGATATTAGAAAGCACATATAGGACACCCTGGAGACACTGACATAACAGGAAACATTTTGCAAAAAGGTTTAGCCTTGGCCATTAAGAGTTGCAGCCTACTTCACTGCTTCTGGAGCAATGAAAATTAAGTAGAATGAGGCATTAAAAAGTTCTAGCTCTACAATTTTGTGACTAGGCTCAAATTCCAACTATGTTATTTGCTAGGTATGTGAGAATGCACAGAATCCTAACTGCTTGAGCTTTGGTTTACTCATCTATAAAATAGGAATTAAAATAGTCCCTAAAAAATTAAAGAAAATGAGTATGAAAATATTTAGAAGAAGGCTTGGACTATCTATGTGAAGGATTCAATATTTATTAGTGATTTTTATTTATTATTAAAACTATTATTAATAACACATGCGTTGTGTGTTTGCTGAATGTAGATGGGAAGACAAATAGTACATAAGGATGAGTCAATAAGATAAAGTTAAAAAGATTTTTTCACTTTGACTCAAATGGAAAAGAAGCCCAGAATTGCCTTAATGCTCAAAATATGTAAGAATTAATGTAAACTTCAACGTTCCTTTTGATGATATGTGTAAGAAAAATAAGTTAAATACACCCTTTGTTAACAAGGCATACACATATGATTAAAATGCCTATTTCAAAATAAAAATGAGCATCAGACTCAGTGACAAATTAGTCCTTAATTAAAATCAAGAACAAAACAAATATTCTCTTAATTACCACATCTATTAAAGAGTGTTCTGAAGTTTCAGTTATATAAATATTTAAGACAAAGAGATAAGACTTATAAGAATTGGAAGAAAGATTATAATTGTTTTTATATTATGTAATTACCTGTGAAAGAAACTTAGGAATTCAATAATAAAACTGTTTGAATAATAGAATTCAAGAGGGTTGCTAATTATAAAATACACAAAGTTTTACATATGAGAAATAAACAGTTTAACAATGAAATTCCACAATGGCAACAAAATTTAAAATTATCTGGGAACCAAAGTATATAAAAGAAGGAATACAATGTCAAGTAATGAAGTACAATAATTTGGCATTATACAGAGCCTGGTTTGAATCTCCAATATACCACAATAGATGCTTATTCATATTCTTTCTGTGACAAATGCTGTCACAAGCACTTATTATGTAAATTATTCTATCTTCCCCACATCCCTGTGAGTTGGGTGTTAAAATTCCTATTTTACAAATGAGAAAATTGAAGTACAGAGAAATTAAAAATAATTTTCATTCAGTCACAGCCAGTAACTTGTGGACGCTGGACACAAATAAATATGGGTGTACCTTTTTTATTGCACTTCAATTTATTGTGCTTTGCAGATATTTTGCCTTTTACACATGGAAAGTTTGTAGCAATGCTGTATCAAGCAAGGTCATTGGCACCATTTTCCTAACAGCATGTGGTCACTTTGCATCTCTGCTATATTTTGGTAATTCTCAAAATATTTCATACTTTTTCATCATTATGATATTTATTATGGTTCTGTGTGATCAGTGACCTTTGATACTACTATTCTAATTATTTGGGGACACGATGAACCATGATTAGATAAGATGGCAAACATACTTGATAAATATTGTGTGTACTCTGATTGCTTCACTGACAAGATGTTACTTTGTTTATCTCTCTTACTTGGGCACCCTATTTTCTGAGACAAAAATGGATTGGAATCAGGTCAAGTAATAAAACCCTACAATGGCCTTCAGGTGTTCAATTGAAAGGAAAAGTTTCACAGTCTCACTTTAAATCAAAAACTAACTATAACTAAGCTAGTGAGAAAGACATGTCACAAGTCAAGAAAGGCCTAAAGCTAGACTTCCTGTGTTAAAAAGTTAGCCAAACTGTGAATGCAAAAAATAAAAACAAAAACACTTGGAGGAAACTAAAAGTACTTCTCCAGTGAACACAAGAAAGTGAAAAAGCTTTATTTCTTAACAAGAGTATGATAGGAACAAACTCCCACATCTCAATAATTGGACATGAATAGACTAAATGCACCACTCAAAAAGCACAGAGTGAAAAATTCGGTAAAGAAGTTAACCCATCCTGCTTTCTTCAAGAAACCCGCCTCACTGTAAATGATATCCACAGGCTCTAGGTAAATAGCTGGAGAAAGACTTTCCAGGCAAATAAAAACCAAAAATAAGTAGGAGTAGCTATTCCTATGTCAGATATAACAGATTTCAAACCAATAAAAGTTAAAAAAGATGGTAAAAAATACTACATAATGATAAAGGACTCAATTCATCAGTAAGAAATATCCATCTTGAATAATACGCACCCCATGTAGGAGCACCCAGAACTGTAAAACAATAGGAAATTAATCTAAGAGAGAACACAGACAGCCATACGATAATAGTTGGATAATTTTATACCCAACACACAACTTTAGACAGATCATTGAAGCAGAAAACTAACCAAGAAGTACAGAATCTTAACTTCACACTGGACCAATTAGATCTATTAGACATCTGCAGAACACTTCACTCAACAAGTACATAATATACATTCTTCTCATCAGCACACAGAATATACTCTAATCAACCACATCCTCAGACACAAATCAAGCATGAACAAACTTCACAAGGTTAAAACTATACCAATCATTTTCTCAGATCACAGCAGAACAATAATAGATACAATCACAGGCATCCCCCAAAACACACAAGTACACAGAAGTTACATTATGCTTCTGAATGGCTTTTTGGTTAACATAGAACTCAAGACAGAGATAAAAAATATTTCTAGCAATGAATTAAAACTAGAATACAACATATCACAATTTCTGGGACACTGTGAAAGTGAT
The DNA here is from genome assembly GCA_963574415.1 of Tarsius wallacei. Classification (NCBI taxonomy): domain Eukaryota; kingdom Metazoa; phylum Chordata; class Mammalia; order Primates; family Tarsiidae; genus Tarsius; species Tarsius wallacei. Next base: position 23,458 of record CAUYQG010119567.1, on the reverse strand, counting down.
GCTGTGAAGGAAGTTTTATAGCATTGTACACACACATAAAGAAAACAGAAGGATCTCAAGTAAACAGCCAAACACACACCTAAGGGATTTGGAAAGACAAGAATATTTCAATTCCAAAGCCAGTAGAAGAATGGAAATTATCAAGATAAATACAGAACTTAATGTAATAGAGACCAAAAATAATAATAATAATACAAAGATGAATGTGAATTGATGTGTTGAAAAGTTGGTTCTTTGAAACAGTTAACAAGATGTATTGACTCCTGGCCAGATTAACATGTGTGCACATGTGCACACTTGATTGTGTGCACGAGAGAAAAAGAGATAGACAGAGAGAGAGAGAGAGAGAGAGAGAGAGAGAGAGAGAGAGAGAATGAATTTGAATAAGCACAATTAGAAAAAAGCTATGTGACAATCAATCCTGAAGAAATACAAATGATTATCAGAGATTACTACAAACATCTGTATGCAAGTAAGCTTAAAAAAAAAAAAAACTAAGGAAAAAGAAGAAATTCCTGAAAATGCACAACCTCCCAAGATTGAAAAAGGTAGAAATTGAAAGCATAAAGAGACCAATAATAATCCAAGAAATTGATTCAGTAGAAAAAACCTCCCTGCCAACAAAAGTTTTGTGCCAAATGATTTCTTAGCTGAATTCTACCAGACATTCAAGGAAAAGCTAATGCCAATTCTACTGAAAGTTTTCCAAGCAATTGAAAGGGAAGAAATTTTCACTAGCTCTTTCTATAAAGCTGGTATCATCCTGATACACCAAAATAGTAAAAATCCAACAAGGAAAGAAAACTTCAGGCCATTTTTCCTGATGAACATCGGTATAAACATTCTCAACAAGATACTTGCAAATTGCATCTAACAACACATTATAAGGATCATTCATCATGACTAATTGATCTTCATTCCCAGAATGCAATGCTGGTTTAACATATGAAAATCATCAAATATAATCCACATAAACAGATGTAAAATTAAGAACCACATGATTATCTCAATAGATGCAGAAAAATCATTTTATAAAATATAACATCCCTTCTTGATAAAAACTTTTAAACACCTAGGTATCAAAGGAACATTCCTCAAAATATGTGATCCATCTATTACAAATTGGCAGCCATTATCATACTTAATGGACAGAAGCTGGAAGCATTTTCCTTAAGAACTGGAACAAGACAAGCATATTTACTTTCAACACTCCAGTTTAATGTAGTACTGAAAATCCTGCCAGAGCAATCAGTCAGAACAAAGAAATTAGAGGTATTTAAATAGAAAAATTGGAAGTTAAATTATCCGTCTTTGCAGATAATATGATGTAAATCTAATCAAACCTAAAAAGTCTGTCAAAAACTCCTTGCACTGATAAACAACTTCAATAAAGCCCCAGGATACCAAATCAATTCACAAAGATCAGTTGTATTTCTATACACCAACACGATGCAAGCTGAGAACCAAATCAAAAACACAATCCCATTCACAATAGCCACAAAAAGAATACCTTGCATTAATCTGACAAAAGAGGCGAAAAATTCTTACAATGAGAATTACAAAACTCTGCTCAAAGAAATCAAAGACAACACAAACAAATGGAAGAACACCTCATGATCATGGCTTGAAAGAATCAATATTGTCAAGATATCCATTCATCCAAAACAATCTACAGATTCAACACAACCTCTCTCAAACTATGAGTAACTTTCTTTAAAGACCTAGAAAAGAAAATACTTAAACTCATATGGAAGTAAAAAAAGAGCTTGAATAGCAAAAACAATCCTTAGTAAAAAGAACAAAGTTGGTGGCGTCCAGCTTCCAGACTTTAAACTTTGCTACAAGGCTACAGTAATCAAAACAGCATAATACTATTAAAAAAGAGTCACATAGACCAATTGAACAGGGTAGACACCTTAAAAATAAATCAACAACTTTCATTCAACTCATCTTTGACAAAGTTGACAGAAACAAACATTGGGTAAAGGAAATCATATTTAGAAAATGATGCTGAGAAAACTGTCTAATCATACGTAGAAAAATGAAACTGAATCCCTACCTATCACCATGTATGAAAATTAACTCAAAATAGATCAAAGACCTAAATGTGAAACCTCAAACTATAAGAATCCGAGTAGAAAACTTAAGGAGCACCCTCTAGATAATGGTTTAGGAAATAAATTCATGACCAAGCTATCAAAAGCAAATTAAGAAAAAAATAAAATTGACATGTGAGACCTATTAAGCTAAAAATATTATGTACAGCAGAAGAAACTATCAAAAAGTAAAGAGACAACTCACAGAATGGGGGAAAACATATTTGCAAGCTATGTTTTTGACAAAAACCTAACATTCAGTGTCTACATGGAACTCAAATGAATTGACAGAAAACAAACAAATAATCCTAATTGGGCAAAGGACATGAACAGAGACTTCTCAAAGAAAGACAGCCACGCAGCCAACAAATGTATGAAAAATGCTCAGCTTCCCTAATCATCAGGTAAATGTAAATCAAAATTACACTGCGTTACCACTTCACACTGGTCAGGATAGTTATTATTAAAAAGTGTCAAAAAATAATAAAACAACAGGTGTTGATGAGACTGTAGAGAAAAGGGAACACTTCTGCCCTGTTGGTGGGAATGTAAGCTAGTTCAGCCTTTTTGGAAAGTCATTTGGAGATATCTCAAAGAATGAAAATTTGAGCTACTATTCAATCCAGCAAACTCACTTCTGGGAATATACCCAAAGCAACACATACTGCTCTACAAAAAAATACATCCACATGTATACGTTTTTTGCAGCACTATTCCCAATAGCAAAACCATGGAACCAGAGTAGCCATCAAAGATGTACTAGATAAAGAAAATTTGATAATATATACTATTGAATATTATGCAGTCATAAAGAATAACAACATCATGCCCTAGGCAGCAACATGGATGCAGCTGGAGACCATCATTCTAAGTGAAATATCACAAAAATGAAAATCTGAATATCGCCTGTCTTTTCATAAGAGGGCACTAAACATGGGCACAAAGGCACAAGGATGGGAGCAAGAGATGCCAAGCACTTCTAAAGGAAGGAGGGTGGGAGGAGAAATAATGAACACCAAACCACTCATTAAATGCCAACCCCACCACTGGGTGGGAAGGGCTCATCAGAAGCCCAAACCTTGTCTTCATGCAACATATTAATGTAGCAAATTCTCACATGTACCTTGCAATTCTAACAATATTTTTAAAATTTGGAATGGCTACATTTGTTTTCAAGTCTTCAGGGAAAAAATGACTTTCTTGTCTTCTATTGCTTATAAAGACCATCTGCATTCTTAGGCTTCTGGTTTCTTACTCCATCTTCAAATTCAGTTGTATAGTTTTCTCTCTTGCTTGACTTGTGGTTTCCCTTCTATAAGAATATTTGTTATTACCTTGGGCCTACCCTGGTGATCCAGAATAATATTTCCATGTCAATATTATGCACATATGTGAAGTCATTTTTGCCACATAAAGTAACATATTCTCAGGTTCTGGGAATTGAGACGTAAACATCTTTGGAGACATTATTCAGCCTAACATAGATGATGTCTTGTATGATATTTCCAGAATATTATTTCTTTCCACCTTAATTTATCTCAAGGAGAACACACACTTCCAAAGTACAATGATGATACAAGGATAAGATAAATACAATAGTTAGTATTGTCCTGTAATAGTAGCTTGGTGCATAAGTAATCGCGGTTTTGGACTGTAAATTTTAAATCATTATAACCAGGCTCAAACACATCTTTATTAGTCAAACTAGGAACCGTTACAATTAATACATTTTTGTCAATGATAAATAAGTTTATTTAATTCTGTAGCATAAAAATTATTGCTTTGGGATTCACCAAACTCTTGGAAAGCATTTTCTGCATCCTGCTGGTTGTGAAAGCGTTGTCCCTGCAAAAAGTTGTTGAAATGCTTGAAGAAATAGTAGTCGGCTGTCAAGAGGTCAGGTGAATATGGTGGACGAGCCAAAACTTTGTAGCCCAATTCGTTTAACTTTAGAAGCGTTGGTTGTGTGACCTGCAGTTGGCTGATGTCATGGAGAAGAATTGGGCCCTTTCTGTTGACCAATGCCGGCAGCAGGCATTGCAGTTTTTGGTGCATGTCATCAATATGCTGAGCATACTTTTCAGATATAAAGATTTCACTGGGATTCAGGAAACTGTAGTGAATCAGACCGACATCAGACTACCAAACAGTGACCGTGACCTTTTTTTGGTGCAAGTTTGACTTTGAAAAGTGCTTTGGATTTTTCTCTTGGTCCAGCAACTGAACTAGTCATTGCTGGTTGTCTATAAAATCCAGTTTTCATCGCACATCACAATCCCATAGAGGAATGGTTCCTTGTTGTTGCATAGAATAAGAGAAGATGACACTACAAAATGACTTTTTAAAAAATTTTTGGTCATCTCATGAGGCATCCACTTATCAAGCTTTTTCACCTTTCCAATTTGCTTCAAATGCTGAATAGTCTAGAATGGTGGGTGTTGAGTTCTTTAGCAACATCTCATGTAGTTGTCAGAGGATCAGCTTCCATGATTACTCTCCATTTGTTGTTGTCAACTTCCAGTGGCCAGCAACTACGCTCCTCATCTTCAAGGCTTTCATTTCCTTCGCAAAACTTCTTGTACCACTGCACTGCATGTTCATTAGCAGTTCCAGGGCCAAATGCATTGTTGATGTTGTGAGTTGTCTCTGCTGCCTTACCGCCCATTTTGAACTCGAATAAGAAAATCACTTGGATGTGCTTTTTGTCTAACATTATTTCCATTGTCTAAAATAAACATAGAATGAACAGCAAATAATAAGTCATTAGCAAAAAAAGCAGGAGATATGCATTAAAATGATGTATAACATAATCACATTTATTTGAGAATTTATTCCAATATCAAAAGGCAAATTTCAATAATGCAAAAATCGCAATTACTTTTGCACCAACCTAGAAATGTTCACACATACCAATTTTCAAATCCAACCAGACACGTCACCATTTCCTTGATCACATTTCAATATTATTCCCTGAAAGCTGTTCTCTTAGGCTTTATTATCTATGTCTAGGATCTTAGTTCCATCATCTGCCCTGTTGGCTCTACTTTTCCAATCAACCTTCCTCTTTTCTTTTTTTAAATAAGAAATAGGCTATATTTGCATCTGAGTAGTTTCCTCAACCTGAATCCTACCCACAAAAGGTTTGGAACCCAAATAATTTGTTTAATTTTGAGTATCTGTCCATTTTACTGCAAGCTAGCAGTGTTTTCTTAAATACTATACTCTTAAAAATTCATGTGGTTTTCCTTGAATATCATAGAATTCATTCATTAGACAAAAGCATAGTTATGTCTATTTTTAAGATAGGACCCTGTTGCCAGTATGTGTTGGAGCAATGCTTTAAAAATTCTTCAAAGCATTTTTATCTGAGTCTATAAAATAGTTTTCCGAAAAAATGATTTTCAAATCTTTTCAAAGTCTTAACAAAGGGTTTTATAGCCACCCTGTTTATATGGTCTTTAAAGACATTTCTTACTTTGAGAAATTTCTTTTGAATTTTGCTTGAAAATAGAACAGTTGATTTCTAGCTTATTTCTATTTATCTGTGTCGTATTATGTAACACTCCAGTAATTAGCACTTGCAACTTTTGTGTGGAAATCTCCTTTGTCAAATGTACCAGTTTCATAATTAGTAAATTATATATTTTTATGTTATCACATGCAATAGTTTTGCTACACTTTTTACCACTATATAACGAGGGTAATCTTTCTAGCCTCCATAAAAAATGTTCTTACTGTCCTTGTAGCTTCCTCTACAAGGATTTTTCCTGATGCCTTTCAAGCTTACAGTAGTCATTCAATCCTAAAGCTAGTATCATATAGTTTGGCCTATTTTTTTCAATTATACCACCATATTTAGGTACCAATTTCTCTTTTAGTTATTTCTGCTCTATAGTAAATCATCTAAAACCTTGCAGCAAAAAACATTTAGAAAAAAATCATCTCAGTATTTCATAGCTTTACTGGGATCAAGTGGGCAGTTCTCACTTGGGCTCTCTTATCAAGTTGCCATCAAATAGCAGTTGGGGACATTAAAGACTCAATTAAGTTGAATGTCCAAGATGTATAATTGATATAGCTGGCAGTTAATATTGATTGTTGGCTCTGATCTCAGTGACTCTACCTGGAGTATGAATTATGTAGCCTCTCTATGTGGTCTAGGCTTTGCACAAAATTATGGAAGGGTTCTCAGAAATCACATTGCAACAGTAAGTGTTCCAGGAGAATCAGTTAGAATCTGCAAGTAACTTTACAACATAGTTTCACCATGTTCTATTGGTCAAAAGCAAAGCAAGCCTTGAGGCCATTCCAGATTGTTGTGAAGAATGCTACACAAGGACATAATTATTAGTTGTTGTTGACAACTGAAGGATGGTATTGGAAAATTAGTTAGTGCATAAAAAATTTCAGTACCTTGATGTTGTTCATTGCAAATAAACCTTGTTGGGTTATGTAAAATTTCCTAGAGAAAGTTGCATACATTTTGATATAATTTTATTGAGTGATTTTAAGTTTTCTAGAAATAAGAGGATACATTTTAATCAAATTTTCTTTGATCAGAAATTCACATCAAATTTGCCTTGCAATTTTCAACTATGATTTTAAATATTGTAGTTGGTTTTACTGACTTCAAAGTCTCCTTAAGATTATACAATCAATTATCTTAAGATTCCCTCAGCTAGCATTTATTGGTTCTATTTTGTTAAATAAAAATATGTACAAGCTAAAAAAAAATGAAGCATGTGGCATAGCTAGGTACATAGCAAGAATCAATATTTCTTGGCTTAAGTAAATTATCTTTTCTCTATTTTTTAAATGATTTAGACTTGTATCTTCTTTTTCTTTAACATTCTCTATTACTTCATGAGAATGTTGTAAAGATTAATAACTTAATTAACAGGCAGATGAAGGTCATTTTTAAATTCTCAAAGAAATATGATTTATATTATAATGATAGTAGTGTAATAATGATTTTCAAAGGGAATTTGCCTTATTTGAGGTAATTGATTAATTCTGCCTAAAATTAGTCAATCATGCTTCCTTCTGAAAAGGTAATTTTATTCTTAATTGTATAATGATTCAATCTTTCTTTAAACATTTTTTATTTTTCTGGGCATCTTAGTTCATTTATGTTGCTGTAACAAAATGCCTGAGACTGGACGCTTTATAAAAGACAAATTTATTTCTCATAATTCTGGAGGTTGGAAGCCCACGGGCAGTATCAGGCGAGGCCAGCTCTTTGTGCTTCCTAGATGGTGCCTTATTATTATTTTCTCTGGGGAGTACAAATGTTGTATCCTTACTTAGCAGAAGCAACAGAAGGAGAAAAGAGCCTAAGCTAGTTTCCTTCAGCCCCTTTTTAAGGTAACATTCTAGTCATTTCCTGAAAGACCTCACCTCTTAATATTACCACAATGGAAATTATTTCAGCACATGAATTTTAGATCGTAGCATGGGTTTTTTCACAAAATCTTAGTGGTTTTAAACTTTTCTTTTCTTAGGTCCAAACTAACCAAAAAATATGCTCAAGAGTATCACAAATGAAAAACAAGATAACCGCTCTATTAGACCGTTTGACATTTTCATTCTTCCTGTATGCATATACATTGAAATAACCCATCCCAAACTACTTCCTTTTCACCTTGCAGGTGGTGAGACTCCCATGATAAACTTACAAAATAAAGGAGCAGAGGATGTTAGTGTTCTGAGTACAGATTCTCTAATAAAAGAAAAAGCTGAGTTACATATACTCAATATTTTCCCTAAAATCAACAGTGACATCATTCCAAGATCATGAGTGAGAAAGAGAAGAAAAGCTAGAAGATATTCATTCTAGTGCTTACAAAAGGGCATATGTCCCTATAAGATAGGCAACATAGTAATATTAGGAGGAGGAGAAAATTTTTTTCTTTTACCATAGTTATTTAGAGAATTTATTCGATCTGTTTAAAATTTCTAGATATTTAATTGTAATTAACATATAAGTAGATAATACAAACCCAAAGAGAACACAAAAACTGTAAAACTCAAATATATGTTATATATACAAAGTTTAGGTTAAATATTATTTGTGAAAAAAACTTGGTATGTATAATAATCAATTAAAATTCATAGTATTATCAAATAAAGATCAGTTTCATATTTCTATAATACAAAAAATTGCCAAAATATTTTTGAATACAGTCAATTCATAATTTGAAAGATCAAATTAGATAAAATTCTCCTGTGACTGCATTTGAAGTAGTGACATTTGGATTTTATAAAACCTTTTTCCTACACTAACTATCACTTTACTTATAGGTTTAACTTGCTCTTACTATGTGGATGCCAAAAACTGAAGGGAATATATATGAGAGAATTCAACAACCATTATAATTAAATTTGTTCTATAATAAATTTTCTCTTACATGATTTGTATTGTGATAAAAGAAAACAATTAAGCTAAGAGCCAAAGTCAAAAAGATCCATGAGAATTTCATTATCCTTAAGTGTTATTTTTGCTTGTAGCTAAATTTTTTTCTTCAATAACTTAAGAGGACTGGATTAAAAAAATGTGGTACATATACATGATGGAATACTATGCAGCCATAAAAAAGAACAAAATCATGAACTTCCCAGCAACTGGATGGAACTAGAGTGTATAATACTGAGCGATCTCTCACAGAAACAAAGATCTGAGTATCACATGTTCTCACTCATAAGTGGACCTTGAACATCTATTGTAATACTATAAGAAAAGGATTGACAGTGGTGGGAATCTTTGAGAGGGGGGGACAGGGAGGGCAAGGGCGGTGGGATTAACGGTAGTCAATATCTGTCTGGGGATGGGGGGGACACCTCTTATCAACAAGGGTGCCTGAACGATGCATATTTGTATACCTAACCCTTAACTGTACCAAACAATTTTAAAATAAAAAATATGTTTAAAAAAAAAGAAAATAATATTTCTTATTTCTTTCAAAATATTACTGCTAAAGTGACAAGGCACCTCGTTATGCAAGATACCTGATTAATAAATACAAGGACCTTAAAAATGTTTTCAGGTCCACTAACACAACATCCATTCTGAAGCCCCTAAATGACGAGTAATTTGTACTTTCAATAACTATTACAACTATTATAAAATAAATTCCGTAAGGTTATTGCTGACTACATAGTGATTCCTCTGATTGAAGTGAGTAAATTTAAAACCTTCTTGAAAGGATTCACAATACTATTTCCATTAAATATATTTGTGATTCATAAAAGGAGGTAAAAATATTGACATTAACAGAAGTTTGAAAGAAGTTGATTCCAATACTCATGCAATACTCTAAGGGGTTCAAAACTTCAGAGTAGAAAGTAGCAAAAATAGCAAAAGAACTGGTAAGATGTGACTGAATTGCTGAAATTGCATGATAAAACTTGGACAGATAAAGAGTTGCTCCATAGAAATGAATACAAAGACTTTTTAAAGACAGAATCTACTCTTGAAGATGCTGTGAACATTGTTGAAAAGACAATACAGTATTCAGAATATTACATACAATTAGTTAATAAAGTAGTGAAATGAATAGTTTCAGACTATTCATTTCCATTTTGAAGGAAGTTCTAGTGTAGATAAAATGCCATCAAACAGCATTGCATGCTATAGAGAAATATTTTGTGAAAGGAAGAGTCACTTGATGACAAATTTTATAGTTATCTTATTTAAGAAATTGATATAGCCACGTCAGCCTTCAGCAATCACCACCATGATCATGAGGAGTCATCAACTTTGAGGCAAGACCCTCCACCAGGAAAAAGTTTCAACCTGTTAAAGTTTCAGATGATCGTTAGAATTTTTTAGCAATAAGTTATTCTTTAGCTTTGTTATGTGTATTTCCTTTAATATATCATGCAATTGTGCCTTAAATAAACTACAGAATAGTGTAAACATAACTTTTATATGCAGTGGAAAACAACAAAAATATGTGACTATCTTTACTGATAGGTTTGTGGTCTGGAATCAAACCTGTGATATCTCTGAGCTATTCCTTTGCAAAGGAAATGAAATCAGTATGTCAAAGAGATATTTATGCTCCAGTGTTAATCACAGCACTGTTACCAAGGTATAGGATCAGCTTAGATGTCTGCCAGTAGATGATTGAATAAATAAAATGTGATATATATACACAATGAAATACTGCCAGTCATAACGAAGAAGGACAGCCTGTCATTTGGAATAGCATGAATGATCCTGGAGGACTTTAGGTTAAGGGAAATAAATCATACACAGAAAAACAAATACTACATGAGTACACTTGTTTGCAAAACCTTAGAAAGATTATAGCACAGAAGTAGAAAGCAGAATGGTGATTTTCAGAGTTTTGGATATTAGGGGGATTAGGGAGTTGGGGAGATTTGGTTAAAGGATACATCATTACACTGAGGTATTAACAGAATATATTCGTTCAAAGGTTATTTGGTATATCATGGTGACTGTTGTTAGTGATAATATGTATTATTCTTGAAAAACTCAGTGAAAATGAATGTTAAGGATTCTCATCACAAAAAATGTTAACTATGTGAAGTAATGTATTTTTGATTAGCTACATTTAAAAATTACACTATATGTGTGCATATATAAATAAATAAATTTATGTATTTCAAAACATCCTGTTGTACTTAATATATATAATTGTATCAGTCAACTAAAATATAAAAATAAAATAATTAAAATAAAATTACATCAAAAAGAATAAAATACATTAGGATAAATTTAACAAAATAAGTATAAAATATGTACATAAAGATTTAAAATATTATTAAAAAATAAAGAAGTCCTAATTAAATGGAAAAACATCCCTAGCACATTGAACAGAAAGTATTATGTTATGATGGCAATGTTTTCCAAATATATTTATGATACAGTGCAATCCTTATTAAATCCCAGTTGCCTTTATTTTTTTGCAGGAATTAAAAAGCAGATTTAAAAAAAAATAAAATAAAATAAATAAAAATAAATTTTAAAAAAAGCAGATTTTTAAATTAGTATGGAAATAAAAGCAATCTAGAATTGCCAAAACAATCTAGAAATAAAATAACAAACTTGGAGCACTCAACTAATACTTCCTACTTTCAAAACTTGGTAGAAAATAATAGTTATCATTAATATGCAAAGAGCTTTCAAGGAGCGAAGAGGAACAAACATACATGAGGTCCTAAGAGAGGAGAACCAGGCCTGTGCCTGATACTGGAGGACAGAGACTGCTGGACTGTGAACCTCTGCATTACGTGGCAGATCAGAGGCTTTTAGCATGCCTCGTTTATCTGAAAATAGCAAAATATTGTGGAAAAATCAACTCAGTAAGCTGTAGCTGAAGATGGAAAATGGAAATTTAACAGAATAGCAAAGGACATCCCAGATCCCATGGAGGACAACGCAGGCAAATAGATCCAGAAAAAGCATTCAGCAGAGGAAAATAAGCTCATTGTTTGAGATAATAGAGAATTTCTCCCATTTAACAAGGTTCCATCAATACCCATCCATGTTGCAGCAGTCAGCTCTTTTTTTTTTTTTAATTTATTGTACAGACAAGGTCTCGTCAAGTTGCCCAGGCTGGTCTTGAACCCTCAGGCTCAGGTAATCCACTTATCTCAGCCTCCCAAAGTGCTGGGTTTATAGGCTGCGCCACTGAGCCCAGCCAGTATCCAGCTCTTACCCATAGGTTCCACCTGCTGGCCTGGAGGATGAAATATGTAACAAAATAGTAAATCTGCTGCCACCAGTACACATTACCGAGGAACAAGATAAGCTTCCTGAGGGACTCACCATCTAGACTCCACAACAGGCAGCGAGCCAACCCTATTCCCAAGTACATCACTACTACACAAGTACTCAGGAAAGCAACATATACAAGTTATCTATAGTCAAGAAACTTGTACTGACTAACTTCCACTGAAATAACTAGAACCAAAGCCAAAGGACTATATACAACAGAAATTATAGCCAACTCATCAAAAGAAGAAACAATCCTGTCCCCCCCCAAAAAAAACCAACACAGAGAAATAGTAAATTTAGATTAGATTAGAAAGACTCAGATAAACAATCTTAAAAGTGTGGGGGAAAAAAAGTGTTGCCCCTCCAAAGGGGCACACTAACTCTCCAACAACAGGACCTAGCCAAAATGAAAAGCTTGAAAAATCATATAGAGACCTGAAAATATAGATGTTAAGGACACTTAATGAGACTCAAGAGAAAGGTAAAAATAAACACAAATAAATCAGTAAAACAATGTGAAAGGAGAGATAGACAACATTTAAGAAGACAATACAAAGTAAGAGAGAGAGAGAGAGAGAGAGAGAGAGAGAGAGAGAAATGACAACTCATTGAAGGAAATGCAGAACACAGCTGAAAGCTTTAACAGTAAACCAGACCAAGTGGAAGAAAAAATTTCAGTGCTGGAAGACAGGTCTTTCAAATTAAGCCAGACAAAATCTAAAAAGAAAGAGTTTTTAAAAATCAGTACAGCTTTCAAAGAACATGGGATTAGGTAAAGCATCCAAATCTACAAATCATAGACATTCTAAAGGGAGAAGAAGCTAAAGTAAAAAGCATAGGAAACCTATTTGAGGAAGTAATTCAATAAAACTTCCTCGGTCATGAGAGAGGTCTAGACATCCAGATACAAGAAATTCAGAGAAAGAAGAATCTCAACAAGATATTGTTGTCATACTATCCAAAATCAATATGAAACAAAATATCCTAAAAGTTGCAGGAGAGAAAGATCAAATTCCTATAAAGGAAAGAAAGTGGCATTAATCTAACAACAGACTTCTCATAAAAAACCCTAAAAGCCAAAAGAGATTGGGCGCCTATTTTCAACCTCTATAAATAAAAAAATCCAGCCAAGAATTATATATTCTCCCAAACTAAGAGTCATAAATGAAGGAGAAATAAACTTCTTTCCTGACAAAACAACCATTTGATGCTCAAAGCAGTCTTAAGCACAAAAACAAAATGATGATATTCACCATCACAAAAGCTCACATAATTACAAAGCTCACATATCCTATAAAGCAACTACACATTTGAAACCCCAAGGAGGCTAGCTAACAACAATATGGCAGGAAAACAAAAACTTCATATATCAACATTAATCCAGAATGTAAATGGCCTGAATGCTCCAGTTAAAAAATTTAGAGTGACAAACTGGATGATAAAACAAGACTCAGCCTTCTGCTGGCTACAAAAGACCCACCTACAGATCATATACAACTACAGATTCAAATTAAATGGGTAGAGAAAAGATATATCATGTGAATGGAAAACAAAGTTGAGCAGGAGTAGCCATTCTCATATCACGTAACACAGAATTTAAACCACCAACAGAAAAAAATCAAGAAAAAGAAGGGCATTATATAGTAATAAATGATGTAATTTGACAAGATTTAACTGTCTTAAATATAGGGGCACCCAACACTAGATCACCCAAATACATGAAAAAAAGACTACTTGAACTTAGAAAACATTTTGATAGCAATACTGAATGTATTAGTGGAGAACTCCAACACCCCAGTGGCATTGCTAGACAGATCACTGAAGTAGAAAATCAACAAAGAAATGATAGACTTAAAAAAGGCTGTATACCAAATGGTTCTAGTAAATGTCTACAGAACATTCTATCCAACAACTGCAGAATATATGTTTTTCTCATCTCTGCATGGGGCATTCTCCAAATTCAACCACATACTTGTCCATAAAGCAAGTCTCAAGAGATTTTTAAAAATTAAAAAAAAAAAATTATAAAAAGCATATTTCCAGACCACAGTTGATAAAATTAGAAATCAATGCCAAGGGGATATCCATAACTTGCTCCTGAGTGACCCTTGTGTAAACAATGAAATTAAGGCAGAAATCAAAATTTTTTTTAAACAAATGAAAATAAAGACACAATGGCCAGTCTTGATGACCCACACCGCCAATTCCAGCACTTTGGGAGGCCAAGGTGGGAGGATTACTTGAGACTGGGAGTTTGAGAACAGCCTAGGCAACATATTGAGACCTTGTCTCTACAAAAATGTGATATACATACAACATGGTATACTATGCAGTCACAAAAAGAGTGAAATCATGTCCTTTGCAGCAACATGGATAGAGTTGCATATCATCATCCTAAGTAAACTGACTCAGAAACAGAAAACCAAGAAAACTGCATATTTTCATTCATATATGGGAGCTAAATGGTCAAAAAGATTAAAATAATAGACACTGGGGACACCAGTGGGGAAGCGGAGAGGGGTTAGGGTTCAGAAGCTACCCATGGGGCACAATGTTCGCTATCTGGGGAATGGGCCACCTGAGACCCAATCCCCATCACTACACAGTATGTCCACATAATGAATGTGCATGTGTACCTCTCAATCTAAGATAAAATAAAATAAAATAAATAAGAAAATAGAGACATAGCATACCAAAACATTAGGGGTACAGCAAAAACAGTGCTGAGAGGAAGATTTATGACTACATCAAAAAGGTAGAATGATCTGAAATCAGCAGCTTAACTTCACACTCCCAGGTACTAGAAAATCAAGAAAAATCTAAACCCACAACACCAGGAGAAAATAAATAACAAAGATCAAAAGTAGAGATAAATGGAACTGAGACAATTTTAAAGGACACAAAGGATCAGTGAATTAAAAATGGGTTATTTAAAAGAATAAACAAAATTGATAGACCACTAGCAATAAAAAAGAGAGAAGACTCAAATAAGTGCAATCAGAAGTAATAAAGGTGACATTACAGCTGATATCACAGAAATTCAAACAAATCATAGAGGTTGGAAAACCTATAGGAAATGAACAAATTCCTGAAAACATATAACTTCCCAAGACTGAACCAGAAATAATAAAAATCCAGAATATACCAATAATGAGCAACAAAATTGAATCAGTAATAAAAAAAATCTTCTAACAAAAAAAAAACTCAGGAAACTACAGATTCACAGCCAAATTTTATCAGATGTACAATAAAGAGCTGGTACCAATCTTGCTTAAAATATTCCAGTTAATGGAGGAGGAGGAAATACTCTATAACTCATTTTACAAAACCAGTATCACTCTGATACCCAAATCAGGCAAGAACACAACAACAAAAAAATTACAGGCCAATACCCTTGTTGAACATACAGAAAAATCATCAGCAAAATATCAGAAAATTTAATTCAGCTACACTATAGCAATGTCATGGAAACAACATGTGTCCATCAATGATTGACTTGAAAAAGAAAATTTGATCTATATACATCATGGAATAGTACACAACCATAAAAATAATAAAATCATGTCCTCTGCAGTATGGATCTGGAGAACATAATGCTAAGTGAACTAATTTAGAAACAGAAAGCCAAACATTGCATGTTCTCACTTGTACATATGTGGGAGCTAAATGGCCATAAATATGAAAATAATAGACATTAGGGCATTAAAAGGCATGGAACAGAGGAGAGTGATAGGGTTGGAAATTATTTATTGGGTACATTGTTCTCTACTTGTGGAATGGGTCACCTGAATCTCAGTTGCCACCAGTACACAACATGCCCACTTAACAAACATGCACTTGTATCCCTTGAATCTAAAAATTTAAAAAAACCCCACATATTTATTAAGTTAGGAGAATCATAGAGTGAAATAATTATAAAATAATGCAATTTCATTACAAATTCATTAAATAACCTTACTTAAGGGAGTAAGAGGGATAAAAGGGACTGGCCTGAGTAGTTTAGAAATACAGTGCAGATTCCAATTTTAAAGGTGAAAGGGCTTGAATGCAAGCAACATACCTAAGTAGGTAAAGTTGTTTACCATGAGAGTATGAATTAACAATTCTGAAGCCACTATCTATGTATTTTGGGATGAAATGATTATGTAAATAGAGCCAACTGTCTTACACTTAGAGTGGTAGGTTCATACAAATAAGTGGAAATGGCTAAACTGATTTGTGCAATAGTGAATTCGATCATATGGTGCTGGCACATTATTAGAAATTCATGTTTAACATAATATAGATACATATGGACATGTAGAAATATTATAGTTGTGTGTATATGAATATATGCAAATGTATCACTCATTATTCTACTGAAAACATTTAGAATTAATAAAATCTCTAGTAACAAGGGGTACATCCCATGCCCAGAACAGTTTTTACAATACCCCCTCTAATAAAAAGAAGTAGGGATCCTTGCAGAAATGATAAATATTAAGTTTGATTGTAAATAAATACAATTAGCCTATAGAATATGTAGTGCCAGAAAGTGAGAAAATACTAAAACAAGAACAACCAATCAAACATGCAAACAAACAAAATTAGACTTCGATGATGTAAATATTTCAGGATTATACATGAGTCAATGAAAAGATGAAACAATTTGAGAAAAAATAAGTATAAAATAAAAATCCATTGTTTTATATAATATTCTGAATTATATAAATAGATAATTGAATAAATACAAAATAAATGATGGATGATAGACCAATTACTCATAGTGAAAGTATTCAAATAATTTTTGTAGTTACTCTGACCATTGGACTGAAAAGTGAGATTCCCCACTTCTTAGGTATGTGTTGTCCATAGTGACTCCTTTTCCAAAAGTACAACATGGAAAGATATAAAACATTTTTTACAGTGGGGAAATCTGATTTTAAAAAAACTTTATCAAAGTAATGAAATTAACATCAACAGTTACAAATCATGTTTATAGTTTCTGCCCTTGTTGATGTAATGAGAATGGCACCCTTCCCATATGATCTCCCTCTCCTAAATCCATAACTCCTCCTTAATAACTGGGAAAACACCATACAAATCGTAAGTGAGGGATGCCAATATCATTTTTAAAAATAACTTAAAAACAGAAAGTAGATTAAGAAGAAATGATATATAAATTTGATGTGGTATACTGGATAGGATCCTGGAACACAAAATGGAAAATAAAACAAAAATAAGTAAATATAAATATAGTGTGGATGTTAGTGAATGATAATGCATAATGTTGATTCATATATTGTCAACAATGTGCCACACTAATGTAAGAGGTTAATAATAAGAAAAACTGCATGGGGGGGGTATATGGAATCTTTTAGCACTAACTTTTCAACTGTCCTGCGTATCTAAAGCTATTCAAATACTAAACCATTTATTAAAAATGCTTCAGAGCTTAAAAAATGGAATGTTAGCAATGGTGTTGATGACATCTCAGTGCATCTTCCCATTTTCAACCTCTTCTTTACTTAATGAAGGTTACTGTTATTTTAAGTTATCTATTTGTCATTTCCCTAATTATTAATTATTATTATTCTATGTATGTTTGTTTTCGAAGTAATACATTGTGTAGTTTTTCTTGTCCATGATAAATGTAATTGTCAAAATTAATTTATACCCTTAATGACAAGAAATCATCAGACAAATCAATATCCCAAAGTCTTGGACCACCTCATCAAGTAAGTCCTCGCTGCTCCACCTCTACATACTAGCCTGAACAGATAATGATGTCTAGTGGATAAATGAGCCAAATGCTTGAGATCAGGATTTGCTGTAGCGTTCCTGGAGCGTGAAAATGTGGGTGCGATTTTAGTTAACATCCTGAATCATGCACTCTTTAATTTTTTTTCACTATATTTATCAGGGATCATCAAAGCTTATTTCAGTTTTCAAATGCCCCAAAATAGAGTTGATCAGGATAGCAAGAGAACAGAGCAAAAGATTTTATGGAGAGTAAAATGCACCTACCTTTGCAGTGACTGATCATAATGTGATTAGTAGGACGATCATCTACATGAATAGAAGGGAAAAAGAAAAAGGAGAAAAAACATACTATTGTTATGAATTTAGGAACTGAATTTGAAATGCATCTTAGCAGGGACCGTTGTTCGTATATGTAAGATTAAAACAGCAATTCACAAAATACTATGTTCTCTAAGTCTTTAGAAAGCTGCCATTTATGTGCATAATTTCAAGGAACTCTTTGTCATTTCTTCCTTCCTACTCAGTGGATTTCTTGAATCAGTTTAAAAATTATCTCTCTAAACATAAATTAGGATAGTCATTACTTCACTAAAAACTCTAATATCTCTAATACCCAAGGAACCAACTGTGTTGCCCATCAAAAGTGGGCTGGATTAAAAAATACGTGGAACATACGCATGATGGAACATTACACAGCCATAAAGATGGACAAAATTATGAACTTCGTGGCAACTTGGATGGATTTAGAGTCTATAATAATCAGTGATCTATCATAAAAGCAAAAAACTAAATACCACATGTTCTCACTCATAAGCAGACCCTGAACACTCATCATAATACTACAAGAAACGGATTGGCAGTAGTGAGAAACTGCCAGGGGAGGGAGGGAGAGTATACAACATCAATAAGGGTATCTGATCTCAAAACAGGCAAAGTGAGGACCAAAGGGAGGCCCAAACTTTATCTGCACAATTACCACTTGTATACTAAACCCTGAATTATACCCCACATCTTTAAAATACAATAATAATGTAGTTGATCAACTTATATGAAAACATATTTAAGCATGTTTCTTGAATAATAGACCAGAATACATCAGATGAGCCATGATGGTTGTATGCTGAGAATAGGCAGTCACAGAGAAAGCAGTGCATTCCACTGAGGCTAGAGCACATTTCATATATCTCAAATAGAGATGCATTTAAAAATTGATAATGTCAAAATACTGTTGGCGACAAGTCAGTCATCACGTCCTTGTCTTTGTGTGTACACACATAAACCTGGTCTAAAACCCTCCCATTAACACCTTCTGGTGAGATATGAACATTAAAACTTGTGAAGTGACTGTCAGTAGATTAAAAATATAATCTCACAAAGAGAAGCATAGGTCTCTCTCAAGAAATGTGGCATAGCTGAAGCTTCTAATTAGCACAGATGATGACAATATTGGGAAAATCATTGAAAATATGAGTTTAAAAATGATTCAGAATAGTGGGACCCAAGATGGCCACTAGGGAGTAGTCGACCAGCACCTGTCTTGCAGAGCAGGACAAGAAAGACAATCCCAGCCACAAGTAACCCCAAGCAGCTTCAACAGAATTAGACAAAGGAAGCATACTACATCCCAAAGAGGAACCTTGGAATGCATACAGAGAAGAAAAAGAGGGAGCAGGCAGCCAGCATTGGAGCTGGGAGGCCCTATCCCTACCATGCACCAGCCTCCTTTAGGATTTGCAGTCCCACCCTGTATGCAAGAGGTGGTGAGTGCTCTTGACATGGACTGTGACAGATCCCCTCCCCCAAGCCACGTGTGGGTCTTTAGTCCCACATGGGAGAAGGTCTGCCTGATTAGAGCACAGCAGCTGCTGCTAGAGCCCACATGGAACTGAAAATCCACCTACGTTCAGAACACCTACTACCAGTAAACCCCCAAAAGAAAAAAATCATAAAGAAAAAAAATTCATAAAGGCAGTTAGAGAGAAGGGACTGACCACTTTCCAGGGAAGACCCATCAGAATTGCAGCATACTTCTCAGCAGAAACACTACAAACCAGAGGAACTGCAATCACATCCTTAACATTCTTAAAGATAAGAAATGCCAGACAAGTATTTCCTACCACACCAAGCTAAGGTTAATCAGTGACAGAGAATTAAAATCCTTTCCAGATATCCAATCCCTAACAGAATACACCACCTCCAGTACAGCCCTTCAGAAGATGCTTAAGAAAGTTTTGAACATAGAAATAAAAGAGTGGTTTCACCTATCTCAAAAGTACAGGCAAGGACAGAGTTAACAGAGCATACAGGTCATCCACAAAATCTAAAATAATAATAACTAATAAATAAATAAAACAAAACAATGACAGGGATAAACCATCATACATCGATAATTAATCTGATTGTGAATGGACTGAACACACCACTAAAAAGGCATAGAGTAGCAAACTGGATCCAACATGATCCAACATTCTGCTACCCCCAGGAAACCCATCTCAGCTGACAAGCTCAGAGTAAGGGTATGGATAAAGATTCTCCAGGCAGCCGGGCTCGGTGGCTCAGCCTGTAATCCCGCGCCTTGGGAGGCTGAGGTGAGTGGATTGCCTGAGCCCGCGGGTTCGAGACCCGCCTGGGCAGGTGAAACCTCATCTCTACAATAAATCAAAAAAAAAATCAGCCGGGCGTGGTGGCGCACGCCTGTAGTTCCGGCTACTCGGAAGGCTGAGGTGGAAGGATCGCCGGAGCCCAGCAGGTCGAGGCTGCGGTGGCCAGAAGCGGCCACCGCACTCCAGTCTGGGCGACGGAGTGAGACGCCAACTCAAACAAAACAAAACAAAACAAAACAAAAAAGATTCTCCAGGCATTTGGAAAACAAAAAAGAGCAGGAGTAGCTATTCTTACATCAGAAAAACAGACTTTAAGCCAATACAAGTTTTAGAAGACACAGAATGGCACTACATAATGATAAAAAGCTAAATCCACCAGTAAGAAATATCTATCATAAATACACATGCAAACACCACAGGAGCACCTATTTTTATTTATTCATTCATATTTTACTTTATTTTATTATAAAGGTGTGGGATACAAGTCAGGATCTAGCAATCCCCCTCCTGGGAATTTATCTTGAGAAACACACATTTTTCTATACACGTTTATTGCTGCACTATTCACAATAATGCCCGTATTTATAATTTGCTATGTAAATTAAGTGAGGACATAAACACTCATACAATCTTAGTCAGAGATTTTAATATCCCGTGAATAGCCCTAAACAGATAATTGATGCAAAAAATCAACAAGGAGACACAGAACTTTAACTTGACACTTAACTAATTGGACCTAGTAGACATCTACAGAACACTTCATCCAACAACCAGAGAGTATACATTCTACTCATTATCACATGGAATATTGATCATATTCCTGGACATACATCATACATGAACAAATTCCAAAAGGTTGAAATAATACCAAGCATCTTCTTAGACCACAGTGGAATAATAATAAACATCATCACCAATAAGAATTCCCCAAAACACACAAATACATGAAAACTAAACAACATGCTTCTGAATGACTTTTGGGTCAACACAGAAATCAAGACAGAAAGAAAAAGATTCCTGGAAACCAATAAAAACAAAGACACAGCATATCAAAACTTCTGGAATACCATAAATTCAATGTTTAAGGGAAGTCTATAGCATTACATGCAAATATCAAGAAAATAGAAGTGTCACAAATAAACAGCCTAATGTCACACCTAAAATGGTTGAAAAGGCAAGAACAATTAATCCTAAATTCAGTAGAAAAACCCAGATCATCAAAATAAAGAAATGACTGCAAGAAATAGAAGAAGAAAAAAATCATGTAAAGGATCAACTAGACAAAAAATTGGTTCCTTGAAAAGATAAATAAGACTGACAAAACCCTGCACAGATTGAGTTTTAAAAAGAGAGAGAGAGAAAGTCTTAAAAAATACAATTAGATATGAAAAAGGTGATGTCACTACTTACCCTGAAGAAATTCAAAAGATTATCAGAGATTACTAAGAACATCTGTATGCAAATAAACTAGAATATTTAGAAGAAATTTAGGAATTCGTGGCCTCTCACGACCTTCCAAAGTTGAAACAGGAAGAAATAGAAACCCTAAACAGACCAATAAAAAATACAGGAAATTGACTCAGTTATAAGAAAGTTTCCCACCCAAAAAAAAAAAAAAAAAACTGGACCATATGGCTTCTCAGCTGGATTCTAAAAGATATAAAAAGAAGAGCTGATACCAATTATATTGAAAGTACCAGGAAATGGAGAAGGAAGAAATCTTCTTTAGCTCATTCTATGAAGCTAATATCATCCTGATATCCCAAATTGGCAAAGACCCAACAAGGAAAGATAATTACAGGCCTCTTTCCCTGATGAACATAAATACAAAAATTCCCAACAAGATTCTACCAAATTGTATTCAATAACACATTTCAAAGATCATCCATCAGGACCAGGTGGACTTCATTTCCAGAATGTATGGCTGGTTCAAAATTCACAAATCTATAAATGTAATTTAGCACATTAGCAGGTATAAAACCAAGAACTACTAGACTATCTCATTAGACATAGAAAAAGCATTCAATAAAAGTCAGAATCCCTTCTTGATAAAAACACTCAAATACTTGGACATTAAAGAAACATCCCTCAAAACAATAAGAGCTATCTAGAACAAACCTACAACCAACATCATACATAATGGGTAGAAGCTGTAAGCATTCCACCTAAGAACTAGAACAAAACAAGGATGCTCACTTGAACTCCTCCTATTCAACCCAGTAGTGTAAGTCCTATACAGAGCAATCAGTCAAAAGAAGGATATCAAGTGTATCTAAAAGGAAAAAGAGGAGGTTAAGCTATCCCTCTTTGTGAACAATATGATCCTATACCTGGAGAACCCAAAAACCTCCTTGCACTGATAAAGGACTTTGACAAAGTCTCAGAGTATAAAACCAACATGCAAAAGACAGTTGCATTTTTATACACCAACAGCAAACAAGCAGAGAACAAAATAGAAAGCACAATCCCATTCACAATAGCCAGGAAAAAAATGAAATAATTTGGCATCTTCCTAACCAGAGAAGTGAAAGACCTTTACAATGAAAAGTACAAAACACTGCTTATACAAATCAAAGACACAGACAAATGAAAAAAGATTCCATGCTCATGGATTGTAAGATTCAACATTGTTAAGATGTACATTCTACCCAAGGTACTCTACAGATTCAGTGCAATACCCATTAAATTACTATCATCATTCTTCTACATGTGGTCAGCCAGTTTTCACAGCACCATTTACTGAATAGGTTCTCCTCTCCCCAGTGGTTGTTGTTGTTTGTCAAAGATGAGTTGGTTGAGAAATTGAGGTTTTGCTTCCAGAATCTCTATCCATCTCCTTTGGTGTATATTCCTGTTCTTGCACCAATACCAGGCTGTTTTGATTATTGTAGCCTTATAATAAAGTTTAAAATCTGGGAGTATGATAGCTTCCATTTTGTTTCTTTTGCTAAGTGTCATTTGGCTATTTGTGGTCATTTTTGTATCCATATGAATTTCTGTATTGCTGTTTCCAGGTCTGAGAAGAATGATGATAGTAATTTAATGGGTATTGCACTGAATCTGTAGAGTACCTTGGGTAGAATGTACATCTTAACAATGTTGAATCTTACAATCCATGAGCATGGAATCTTTTTCCATTTGTCTGTGTCTTTGATTTGTATAAGCAGTGTTTTGTACTTTTCATTGTAAAGGTCTTTCACTTCTCTGGTTAGGAAGATGCCAAATTATTTCATTTTTTTCCTGGCTATTGTGAATGGGATTGTGCTTTCTATTTT
>CAUYQG010119564.1:0-29733 GCA_963574415.1 Tarsius wallacei | reverse complement strand
ACTTTACCTGTATGATGTCCACTTGCATACTTGATCCTGAATCATACCCCACATCTTCAAAATAAAATATAAGAAAAAAAGCAACTGTTCACACTGGAAAGGAAACATAATTATTAATTATTTATTGACAAATTTCAGAGTAAAGAATTAGTGCGCTTGTTGCTCTCAATGATGCCAAGTGTATATATTTGCTTTTGAACTTATTCCTGTTATTTAGTATCATACAATGTCCTTACTGCATAATATGATGTACCATCATCCACTTTGGTCACAAAATGCTCAGCCTTTGGTTTATGTTACCTCTTCAAAATCAAGGAGTTGTGTAATGATCTTCAACACACGTCTGTGATTGATTTCTTATACCAATCAGCCAATCAACTGCAGCAAGGTGAAACCAATTATAGCAACTGCTGGCACGAAAACTCCTATGAAGGAGAGATCAATCTTTGCTTAGGAAACTATCTTGATAAATTGTTTGGGATGGAAGAGGAGGTAGATGAGAGAAGAGAAAAAAGATCGGGGAAATATGGCAAGAACCTGGAGTCCAAGTGAATAGAATTAACTGAGGGACTTTCTAAAGAACGGGGACTCTAATGTCCAATGTCACATTGTTTGTGGTAGGCAAAACTTTAGTAAAATCTACTATAAGGGAATAAAATGTTTACTGTATTTTGGGGAGAGGGAAAACCAAGGATAGAGATTGAGTTCCATGTTCGTGTTGCTATGGTATAAACAGAGACCATACAATTGGAAGAGTGAGATGCCAAGCTGAATCAACCAGGCAGAGAAAGGAGTCATACATGGCTCTGTCCTCCATGGAGGACAAGTCACACAACCGTAACTTTCCAAAAATTCACAGAAATTCTGGAGGATATGTTGGAAATTCCTCAGGAAATGGAAAGGTGAATTGAGCCAGTCATATCTAGATGTCAAGCCACAGGTAACATTATCAATGTAAAAAAATTGTATGAAATGTATCACAAAATCTTATAATAGAATGCATTGATTGTCTTCCTTTACCCTCTTCTACCACAGGTTAAAATTTCTCCCTCTCCACCTGCTCCAGTAATGTTATCCCTAGTTGTCCCTTTGCTTCTTAGCTCAGCATTCAGAGATCTATCTCCACTTTGAACTTGATGCTGTTTTTCCTGTCAGACCTCTTGATCATGACAGTGTCCATTTGAAAAAGTTCAGAATGGCCTTTATCTCATTGTGGAAGAAGTTCTGGGAGTTTAACCTCCGACTTTTATGCTCTATAAGATGTCTCTCACAAAATGGACCAGTTCACTGATTTGATTCTTATCCACCTGACTGACTGATCGGACTGTTTCAAGAACAGTGTGTTCAAAGCCCTCTTTTGGTTAGTAATCCCTCATGCTATTCCCACTTTTAAGTCATTTGAAAATAAATGCTTCATGTCTGAAATTTCCTTTCATTCTTCTTCTATTTCCAGATAGTCTACTAAAATTATTAAAATAATGAAAGTTAATATTTTCTGTAATAAGTTAGAAGAATTCATTTATGTAGAACATATTATCACTATATCAACTATCTATTGCTACATAACAAATTTGTGAAGAAAGGTATGTTTGCTTATTTGTTTTGAAAAATAGGAGGCATACATGTATTTTCTCTGCTGATGAAAAAGACGCCACAGAGAACAAAAATTTGGTGACATAGGAGACAGAGTGGAGAGTTTTAGAATTATGCCCTTGGAAAGACTGGATCTGCTGCACAAGAGGCGGCATCCTTTAAATAGGAATATTGATAGTTCATCTACAGTGGAAGGTAGAAACACACAACATACAGTACAGGTGTTGGTAATTGGGAAGGTCTGATGGTGAAAATCTGGTAGTAGGTGGGAAGAGAATGTGTAAAAGTTATCTTATGATTGCTTCAATTTTCCCAGTGAAATAAACAAGTCATCAGTTGAGAGTGAGAAGGTGGGTGGATGTGTTGAAATATTTGAAAGGAATGCGACAGTAATCTGTGAGTAGGAGAACAAATGGACTAGGGAACTACAGTGTGATTGCTGGGCCCCATTAAAGACTCATTTAAGTTTAAAGTGAGATCATTCATCCATGTTAAATTGCCTAGCTTTAGGTTTGGAGTAGGCAGAAAATTGGATTTATCCAGGCTTGTGATTTGATCAAACGCCTATAACGAAGTGACAGTGAGACAAGGGAATTAAAGGCATATACAAGGGAGTTAATATAATGCTTAACCATAAAGTTCATGGTGATTGGGGAGGGAAGATAAGCTGCCTGAGGAGTGAGGCAAAGAGAAAAGATGGCAGGATCAATGGATTGGAGAGTCAGGTTGGGCGAAGACATTGTTTGAGTTGGGGTCCTAGACAGAGTACCCCAACATGGTAGTCTGAGAATAGGATACATGAAATTAAGATCATGGAGGGGTTAAGATTGTTAGAAAGGTCTAAGGCATGGCCAAAAGTGCCAATAGCTGAGGTAAGGTGGAAGCTAAGGTCATGGAGGACAGGAGTCCATTTATGTAGACATTGATAAGAATTAAGACAACAGGGCACAAAGTACCATATGGTCTCACTCATAAGCAAACCATGTATAATTGTCATAATAAGAAGGGGATTGGCAGTAGTGGGCAACTGCCAGGAAAGTGGGGGGTGGGGTGAGATTGGCAGTTGAGGGAGGGGCACATCTCATCAACAAAGGTACCTGCATAATGAACATTTGTATACCTAACCCTGAATTGTACCCCACATCTTTTTTAAAAAGGCTGTAATTAAATTGTTGAACTATAATCAAAGAAAAAAAAAGACAATGGGACTATTAGACAGAGTGACAATAAATCAAATGTTTAAACTGCAGAAAATGAGAGTTGGAGATCTGAAGGACCATAATCATAACAATAATAAAGAATAGGGGATATTAAAATCTAATGACATGAGATTTGAAAGACAAAGAAATAAGTTGGGGAACATAAAAAGCAACTTTAAAAATTGTTCGTTGTATTCTTAGAGATAGTAAAGAGACATTCATAAATTAATTATAGGTTCCTATAAAAAGAGACCAATTGGCCGGGCTTGGTGGCTCAGCCTGTAATCCCAGCACTTAGGGAGGCTGAGGCGAGTGGATTGCCTGAGCCCACAGAGTCGAGACCCGCCTGGGCAACTTGGCGAGATCTCATCTCTATAATAAATCAAAAATTAGCTGGGCAAGGTAGCACATGCCTGTAGTTCCAGCTACTTGGAAGGCTGAGGCAGAAGGATCACCAGAGCCCAGCAGGTTGAGGCTGCTGTGGCCGGGAGTGTGCCACTGCACTCCAGTCTGGGTGACAAAGTGAGACTCCAACTCCCAACTCAAGAAAAAAAGAACAATCTAAGAATAAAAAGACAGTATGTGGAGATTAAAAGCATCATTGCACAATAAAATCTAATAGATAGGCTGAATCATAACATGGGCATAAATAAAAGACAAATTAATGGTCTATAAAATAAAGATGAGAACATTGCCCATGATACAGATAAAAGTCATAAAGACATGGTATCTAAAAGAGAAGTTGAGAGATATGATGGAATGAAATGAGGGTCCCAAGAAGCTCTAGAAGGAAGAAATTGAATACTCAGATCAATAATAGAAGAAAATCTCCCAAACTAAGAAAGATCTGATTCCTCATGTTAAAAGACTAAGCAAGTGCTGAACAAGGTGAATGAAAAAACACACCTATCGAGACACAGCATAGTAAGACTAGAATACCAAGGATAAAGCAAATATTCTAATAGCTTCCTGAAAGGAATAGACCATTACCTGCTAAGGAATGAGAAACAGATTAACATCAGACTTTTTTTTTCCTATGCTGAATTAGCTAAGCTGAAAGCAAAACAAACAAACAAACAAACAAACAAACAAACAAAAGGAAAAGAAAATTGAGCAATATCTTCAAAATTTCAAATGAAAATACCATAATATTTTTATTATGGCAAAAACGCATAGCATTAAATTTACCATTTCCACTTTTGCCATGTATATACCGTTTAGTAGTATTAAGTATATTCACATTGTCGTGCAACGGATCTCTAGAGCTTTTGCATCTTGCAAAACTGAAACTCTGTACCCATTAAGCACTAATTCTTCCTCTCTTTCCCCCAAAACTTGGCAACCGCTTCTTTACTTTCTGTTTCTATGATTTTGATCACTTTCGATACTTCATGTGAGTGGAATCATACAGTATCTTTCCTTTTTTGACTGGCTTATTTCACTTAGCGTACGTAATATCCTTGAGACTTGTTTGTGTCCCGTGTGGCAGGAGTTCCTTCTTTGAAGTTGCATAATAGTCCTTGAGCGAAAATAATTTTAAATCTGGATGTCTATTGGCCTAATTATAATTCAATTATGAGGTTAAATTTAAATTATTTTCAGGGAAAAGGCATTATTCAAGCAGTCCACAGAACATGAAGGATATATTCCAGAAAGAGGAAGGTATGGAATACAAAAAATTCCAGTGAGCAGAACCTAGTAAAACTTCTAATTGTCTAAATAATTGCCAATGCATAATACAAAATAATTCGTAACTAAATTATTAGATACTTACATCATGTGATGGGGCAAGGGAAGTTAGATAATGCTCAGATTTTCCTCTGGTTCAGCAGATGAATATAGATCCTAATTCATTTTACATGTGTTTGAAAAATATAAGTAGAAATGTGTGAGGTGAAAATGTAAGAGTAATCACTAAATAAAAAATGGGCACTACAACTTCCAGATAGAAGGAAAGAAATAGACTAAAGCAAAAAGCTCATCAGTAATTCAAAAAGCTCATCAGAAGAAAGAAGAGCAAAAAAGAACAAGAAAACATTGTTAAAAGAAAACATAAACTAGGTACTAGAAATAAGGACAAATCTGGTATTAGTTGTGATAGTTATATTTATTAATGGATGACAATATGCAATATTGTTTAATCTTTATTAATTGACTTGAACTCCTATATTAAAGAATGGAGATTTTCAGATTTGGTAAAAAACAATATCTAGGTATGGGCTAGAGACAACACCAAAATAAAATGGCACAAGAAGACTGAAAATAAAAAAATTCCATATATGCCAAAAAAATTAACAAAACTGAAGTATGTATGGCAATACCGTAAAAAAAAGAACTTAAGGCCCCAAATTTGATGAACAAAAGGGTTATTTTATGCTAAACTATGAATAGCTCACTGAGAAGATATATGTGTAGTAGTTATGAAACTGTATGCATTATCATTATAGCTTCAGCTATTATAAAGAAAACATTTAGCCGAGTGTGGTGGCTCATGCCTGTAATCCCAGCTCTTTGGGAGGCAGAGGCGAGAGGATTGCCCGAGTCCATGGGTTCGAGACCAGTCTGGACAATATGGTGAGAACTCGTCTCAATAATTAATTAAAAAATTAGTTGGGTATGGTGGCATGTGCCTGTGGTCCCAACTACTTGGAAGGTTGAGGTGGAAGGATCACCTGAGCCCAGCAGGCCGAGTGTGCGGTGGCCATGAGCATGCTCTCCATCCTGGGCGACAGAGTGAGACTCCAACTCAAAAAGAAAAAGAAAACATTTATTGGAAAAACAAGAGAGAGTAGCATCTAAAATGATGGCTGTAAATTTAATATACCCTCTTCACAACAAGGAGCTCCGTAAACCAAAGTGTTCCCCACGTCACAGGACCCATGCCTCTTGGAAAAAGTTAGGAGAATAAATAATTAGGGTTGACAGCTTGTTTTCCGAGTGGCCCCAAAAGGTACTTTTCTCAAGGACAAGTTAGTATAAGGAAGAGCCTGGGAACTCTTCTTATTTGATAGGGATAAAATGCAGATACCACATTTTACATTTCCAAATACTCCTGTGATATAGTCTTGAAACATTAATTCTTTTCCCAAGGCAATCAGAAACTCCAGAGAGAGCTGCAACATCAATTCTAGAAAGAAAATATTTGCTTCATGTATGAATTCATACGAGTTCAGCTATCAGAACTTAAAATTAAACTAATTTAGTAAAAGCCATTTTTATACAACTAAGTCATTTTTATATGTTTGGCACAACGTAAAATAGAGGGGAAAGGTCTTACTCTGTGACACTTAAAGTTGATTCAATTGCTTTTATGTCTTTGTTTTGACACTTGGGCTGTATATAAATTAGTCACATGACATCCAAGCTGAAAATTTGACTCTTAGTTTATGCTAAAAGCTGCTGTGAACAATTTTGCCTTTTCTGTGAAGTCTGGGATATATTCAAGTGCATTCTTGGGTTTCTTTATTACCTGGAAAATCCTTGCTGAGAATCATGCCAGGACATGTTGGTGCCATTCTGCAGAAGTTCTATTTGTACTAGTGAATACTTTAAAACTTTGGATTCGATTTCTCTGTTGTGGTAACCAAATTTAGCGGCAAAGGAGTGTTTTAAAGACTTGGGAGAAGGAAACCAAATTTGTAAAAAAGAACCTAATAAACTTCTTGGGAACCTAATAACATCCAACAATAAACTCTAGGCAGAACTATGAAGTACTCGCGATATGTTGAGGTTCAAGCAAGAATCACCAACGCCAAGCAGTATTCCTTTAACACCTATTGTATATACACCAATCTAAATATTCTATGTTTAGATTATCTTTGCATTCTTGGCAATTTTTCTTTAAAGCCTCAGGTAACTTCTAATTCCTTTTTTTTGAATTTCATTCTTTCATCGTCTGTTCTTGCTGCATAATTCAACTTGCTGATCTTCAGCATTCTGATTTCCCCTTCCCTTTTCATTACAATTGCTCGCTCTCTCTCTATTTTTCGTAGCTGTCCATTTTACTCTTCTGTCCCTTGCTTTTGTCTTTACTTAATTCAAAGGATGAAACTGTTAGAATTTGGAGTAAGGGTTATTTGCATCTGACATCCCTTGTGTGGGAAATCACCTTCCCGTACATTCTTGGTTTAAAATGTGATTTCTCAGCATTGTTAGTGCAAAGGCATAGCTCTGGTGAAACCAGAGAGTTCACTTGAGAGGCCTGCCTGATTCTATGGTCATGAATGATCAACCTGAAAGTAATGTTTGGGGTCAGGATTCCAGTAGGCCCAGAGGCTTACTTGCCATTTGAGAGAGAACATCTTCATGTTTCCCAGCTGTCCCAATCCTTGGCAACTCCAGACTCATGGGGTTTCTTTCAAGAAGCACCTGTTTGCATTGTAGTCTGAATTTGCAGCAAATTATTTCTACACAGTTGGAAATAACAACAAATTGGCTCTTTTACCAGGCACGCTGGATGGGCGCATTTGGGTTTCGTAGATGTTTGTGTGTTCTTGTAGTGTGAAAATGCCTTTATTTAAAACAAATACATTTTCCAGCTCATTATCCCACAGTGTGAAGCCCAATTCTGTTAAAAATAATTACAATGGCTGAATTATTTTGCAGAGAAAAACAGGTACCCACATGCCACTCTGAATCCAAACTTTTGTTTCCAACAGGCTTTTGATACATCATCCCAGGATTTGTGGCTTGGAGTTTTAAGGAATATTTCCCTGAGGTTATTGTCATCAATATTTTTACTGTTTTAGTAATGAAATATCCTAACACATACCTACAATAATTATAATTCATTTCCTTCTTAAATTGCATGGAAAACCAGAGGGCTTCTTCTATTCTATTTTTCTTTCTTAAAAATATTGAAACTCATTAGGTACTATCGTTCTGTTGGAAGGAATATAAAAGTATGACTTGTCATGTATATTCAAAAAACTCACTTTGCTTTTGGAAAATAAGAGTAAAAATCTAAAAAAGATAGAGCCAAGATACAAAAATTCCAATTCTAACACAAAGTCTGAGATCTTCAAGTCCCTAAACCTCTGCCTGCTTCAAACTTACCAGCTTCTAAACTCTTTTTCCATATTTATCTTTGTCAGGACTATGAAAGGCATACTTGCATGGCTTATTTTTCCTTCCATCTTCAATTTGAAGGAAATCAGTTCTGGGCAGATGAGGGAAATGGTGAGGAAGAGAGAATTGAATGCTCTGTTCACCAGAAATTATTTTCACTGTCTGAACCTTCATGTTATTCAAGCAATTAGAGTTGATCATTAATTCTCAATAAACTTGAGAATTTTAAGGACGATCCTTTGTCCTCACTTCTATGGTCAAAGTAGTCACGTTGCCCAAGGAGACTGGAAAATTCCTCCAGGCTAATGCAAGTTTTGCAGTAACCACTTTGGTGTGTAACAAAATGTGCGCCATGACACCATTGGCTTTCTTAAAGAGAACACAGGACTGAGAGACATTCTAGTCTCTATGGGTGAAGGTGCACTTGCCAGGCCCTCACAGGTACTCCTTGAATAGTGTTGTGAAATGTTGAGAAGTGTTATACTCTATATCCTCCCCCATGATCCACACTGTACGTTCCACACTGAAAGTTCCAAGATGTTCTGCAATAAAGTAACTTGTTCAGCTTTATTGAACTAAAACTTATAAGATCATGGCACCCTTGTTATACAGAACATTTATGAACACTCTGGAATGCCATAGGGGAAAAGTGTGCTTTTTTTTTTGCATAAGAGCTTTGCAAGGAAGGTTTTTAGAATAATTTCCTGTTGAACAGGTTATGGTTGGTAGGAACTATCAGATGCACTGATATTGCCAAAAGTATTCTAAACTCTTAGAAGTTGTGTGAAGGCCCAAAATATCAGGAATACATAGTAGTGAGTATAAGAAACATATTTCTATCTCAAATTTGGTGTAAGCTTTTCTGGCAGAGCTATCTAATTTCTTTTAAAATGATCACAATTTGTTTTCAAGAATGTGAGCTAATGTTTACAGAAACTATCATACATGTGCAAAATGGTTGAAAAATAAGGGACTGGTTAAATGTCAGTGGGAGTTCAGTTTTAGAAAGAAATAGTCCAAAATTTTTATTTAAAAACTTATATATGTGTGTGTATGTGTTCTTTTTAAAAGTTTGTGCTTTCTCTCCACTTCCTTCACCCCCAGATTTTGTCCTTTTGCATATTTAAAGAGCCATTCTAGATTGCTTTCTAAGTACATGGTAATATGTCAGGGGAGAGTGGGAGACAAGAAGAAACAGAAGGCACGATCCCTATCACTGAGTAGTTGTTCAGAAGAGACTCTGGGTTGTATTCTTACACTGAGGGACAAGTAGATTGGTTAGGTTGAACAAAGAGGAGAGGTGCATTCTGGGTGGGAGGTTCAGCTGAACAAACAATAGAGGCAGAAATGAGCCTGGTCTTAATCCCATAGTTAACCAACATCAGGAAGCAGAAATAGCTCAGGTTGCCTTGAGTCAAGTGGTTTCCAGTTTTCAGCTGGATGGCGGCTCTCTTAGAGGTGAAGGCTTTTCTGTCTGGAGCCTGAGCGTGTTCATTGCTTTTTCCCAGATTAGGAAAGTTTAAGCCAAAGAGTTTTGTTTAGTTCTGCGAAAAAACAATTTTTTATCAAACTGGACTAACAGGGAAAACTTTACAAGAAATCTGAAGCCCATCCTTCTGATGGATGTGATGACGAATTCACGCAGGATGATCAAGAAGAGCATTTTCCATGGGGGTCATGGTTGTGTTAATGAAAAGCCTTTTTCCAATGGCATTTGTGGGCTCCCAAAAGGACTCATACGTTCATCTAATGAAGGAAAGAAAATATGCCGGACCACAGCTAGACTCCTAGGTACCAAGGTCCCTATTGGAAAGTTGCTAACATTTTCCCAGGCCTGGGAAGGAAGGGAAGAAAAGGCATATGTTCCACTTTCCTAAATGAATAAAACAAGTCTTTTTATTTACTTTTGGGAATTTTAGATGGTTTTGAAAAAGGTAGAAGGGGAGTAAAGAACGGTGGGAAAAGGTAAGGAAAGGTTCAGACTTATTTATGACTGTTTCCTCTTGATATAAGGGTGTCAATTTTGATGGCTTGGTCACTTCTCATCTTTCTCTCCCAGGGTGTAAAAGGGAGGCAATCAGGTGCTTCATAGTGACCATTAGACTTGAAAGATCAGAAAACATGCACATTAAGGGGTATTATTTCTAGTGAAAGATTAACACAATGCAGTACTTATGACTCTCTGCTATGCACAACCTTTGTTTTTTATGTACTTGTTAATGAGGAACTTTATCTGTAGGTTATAGCTAGTTAATCAATTAACTGGGAATTGCTCTCCAAGAATTAAATAGGGCTTCGCAGTCCAAAGAGAAAAGCCCAAGAAAAAGAAATGATATATTTAGCTTCCACTGGAATTAGAAAGGCTTTGGAAATTTTTCTGGTATCTTCTGGGATTTTGATGTTATTTTTCAAACACAATAAAATCGGAATTTTGTTATCACGCCTAGATTAGTCTCTGATCCAGCAATGTAAACACTGTTTAAATCAGGTAAGAGGGTTTTGTTTAATGTTAAAACCATCATGTCTCTTCTTGTAAGTATAGAACCAGCACTTTAAAATCTAGCCAATAGAGGAGGTATGACAGTGTATTCATTCTAAGAAAATTTTAAATTGGTATGTAGGTACACTTAAAACACTAACCTGAAAAATTTCCCTTCAAAAATACACTGCCAACTTGCGTTGAAAATCTATGTTGTCACTTCCCCAAGATATCTAAAGCTCATGCAACATAATAAAGGAATAAATAGCAGTATTAACAGTTTAGTTGTTTTAACTAGAGTCATGTGATTGCCTTATGGTCTATATTATAATGGCTAAGGCTCATTTAAAGACATAAAATGTGTAAGCGAGCATATGTATGTATAGTCAGTCTCAACTGCAGGGATTATTTAAAAAGTTAGCCTTACTTGGAAGACTGAAGCGGAAGGATCGTCTGAGTCCAGCAGGTCGATGCCGGGGTGGCCGCGAGCGTGCCACTGCACTCCAGTCTGGGCGACAGAATGAGACTCCAACTCAAAAAAAAAAGTTAGCCTTAATGCCAGAAGTTATTTTAGTCTCCAAGAGTCAAGTTTGCAGCCCAAGGGGCACAAAGTCTGGGGTGTAGTCATTTGGGCAAGGAAGTAACCGAGCAGCCTCTCACGTATGGTCTGACCTCTAGGAATTGGCCAGTGATTGATCCAAAGAAGCCTTTGACTCATTCCTTGCCCTTGAGGTGCCAATTACAAAGTGGCTTAGATAGTATGACATAGAAGTAAACATAGAGCACTGTAATTGTTCCTTAGGCATCCACTCAGTCTTAGGCTCCTTAGAGAAATATATAACAGGGAGGTTATGCCGTAAGTGCAAAACAACTAAGTGCCAGTTACTGCAAGTGTTCATAGATGATAAGGTACTTTGTAGTACTATAATATTAAAACTTTACATGTGTGTGGTGCATCTAGTTTAATAATGCTTCGACAAACATTTGCTCTTATCAGCTGGATGTTGTCTACTTGACTGTGGATTCCTAATCCTCTGTTTTCCAGACACACAGTAGCATTTTACTTCCCTAATCTCTTGAACTAAGTGTGGTCATGAGGCTTGCCTTGACCTCAGAAATGTGAACAGAAGTAATGTGTGTCACTTCCAGGTGGATGTTTTAAAATCCTATTTGCAAGTCACCATCTGTTTTCCCCTGTTGTGATAATCCAGAAAGCCTGTGTCTAGATGAAATGCTCTTCAACTGTGTCTTGAGTGACTACGAGAAGCACAGTCTCTCTGTTAACCTGAAATGGATGTGTAGTGTGGGTGAGAAATACATTTTTGCTGCTTTAAGTCACTGAGTTTTTTTCTTTTGACAATGTAACCTTATCTATCCTGGCAGATACAAACAGTCATTAATAATTGTGCCTATGGACTATCATTGTACCCAGGAAACGAAATGAATGCTGAGTAAAGCACAGAATCTTCTAATGCTTTTTGTACCTGGCATTCATTGTGGTGGTCAAAGGTCTTTTTCTGGCGTTTTCTTCTCGATTATTGACTATCAAAAAGCTGAGTTTTGGCTCAGTGATCTGTTTCTATGAAAGGGGTAGTTGTTGCCTTCAGATATAATCTAAATGAGCCAGATCCACAAGAGGCACTTAAGTAGTAATAATTCAAGACCATAAGTTATTTATCCTAGAATGAGATGACCATAATTCCAAGCACATTTTAATAGACCTAAGGTAACCTTGCAAGTTATAGTTTCAAATAATCCAGTAACCAATTTATATTTGTATCTTTACTTTCTAGGCAAGTAAACAACACAATTTGCTTTTCCTGTCTTGGTTCATGACAGCAGTGCCTTCCCATTCACCAGGCCAAGTTCTTTCTGTCACTCATCATGGCCAAAGTCTGCTGTGTCCTGCTCCAAAGTTCCTTTCATTCCCATCACCATCTTCCCACTGCATTTCCAACACCTAGCTCATGCTCCATCCATTCCACTCTGCATTAATGTCTTTCTGCCTCTAATTTCTCAGTCTCCAATCTACACTCCTTTTTGCAATCCGTTCAGTTTTTGTTTCTAAATCAGATCTGGCTTTTCAGTTCAAAATGAGAAACCAGGATTTATATTCTGATACATTTTTAATGTCTCACTTATTATTTCCACTCTCTGGGCTAATTTTCCTTTTATCTATTGGCATTAGTATTTGAGTTTCTTGTTTCCATCACACAGATAAGTTCAGTTAAACATTTAAATTTATGTAGAAAGACATTTATTTCACTGTACTGTAGGAGAAATAGTGTTTCCTCATCATACTGGCATGTACCATAGAACAAAAAGTATAGCCTAAAATGTAGGTAAGATTACATTTGTTTGTCTTTTAATCAAACAAACTTATTGCCCTCTTTATTTCCATAGAATAAATAAATTCAAGGATATTCAAGTTTACTTTTAACTTTACCTATTATTTTATCCTTCTGGGTAGAAACTGTTATTATCAACTAGTATATTGAATACATAATCAAAATAAATGTTTTTAGAATTGATTTACTGATTGATTTTTTTTATCCTAATG
The DNA here is from genome assembly GCA_963574415.1 of Tarsius wallacei. NCBI lineage: Eukaryota > Metazoa > Chordata > Mammalia > Primates > Tarsiidae > Tarsius > Tarsius wallacei. The sequence goes on along the minus strand of CAUYQG010119564.1, from coordinate 16,835 downwards.
ACTAATACAGGGTATATGAGAGCCTGGAGTTATTTGATAAATTTGCTGAAATTTTAAAGAATCTTTAATAAAATAGAACAAATATCTTCAATTGAAGAAGAATAATGCCCTCAGTTAGATGGAGCTAGCCTTATCAGCAGTGAATCCCATCTGTAAATTTAATGGAAAGTTAGACCAAAGTGTCGTGCACAATAACAACTTCTTCCAAAATGGTGAAGTCTGGTGGTTTCTTAATTAGCACTCAGCTAAGAATGTTGAAGAAATAGAACAGAAATAAGACAATGGAAAAGTTGTTTCAAATAAACATGGTAGCACCACTAAAGTAATTTCTCAGGACATACCAGAAATCCAGCATTTCCAGAACATGCGACATCCATTTTAAGTGAGTCTTGGATCTGTCCACGTTGGTAATTGAAAAGGGAATACAAACAAGGACTATATAAAGAAAATACAGTTGTGTGGGAGAAGCTAGGGAACATATCTTAGAAAAGGTGAGTTTGAGCTAGTCCTTGGCTTGAAAAAGGAACAAAAAGAAAAATACCAGGGGCAAGAATAAATGTATAGTTGAGAAGCCTGTCTGGCTGAAACCCATGTTGTTAGAGAAGGGGACTGCGATAAGATTGGCTGAATGGGTTAAACTGGAATTGAAGAGCCTTAAATAACAATCTGAGATGTTTGAACTCTATAGCAGGGCTAGTGCTTCTCAACTGGGGTCAGAGGTGTGAGGAAATATTCAAACACCTAGGAGAGTTTCTTAAAATGTCACTTCCAGCCAGGCTACGTGACTCAGCTTGTGATCCCAGCACTTTGGGAGGCTGAGGTGAGTGGACTGCCTGAGACTGAGGGTTCGAGACCAGCCGTGGCAACTTGGCGAGACCTCGTCTCTACGATAACTCAAAAAAATTAGCAGGGCATGGTACCGCCTGTAGTTCCGGCTACTTGGAAGGCTGAGGCAGAAGGATCGCCAGAGCTCAGCAGGTCGACGCTGGGGTGGTCGTGAGTGTGCACTCCAGCCTGTGTGACAAAGTGAGACTCCAACTCAAAAAAAAGAAAAAAACCTCACTCCCCTGTTCCACCTTCTCATACCCCATCACCAAGGTACACTGTGTGGTCCTGCTGCAGTGAGCCATTACCAATGGAGTGCCTAAATTGCTTTTGGCAAAACAAATACCTGAAAACCACTGCTGTAGGCAATTAAGAGCCATTGGAAGTTCATGAGTAGAAAACTTTATGCCAAATAGTTATATAACCAGACAATGAGCTTTACACAATGTCCCAAATCCCTCTTGAGCCTCTCTTTGATGCAACTAAAGAATAGATTTGACAGATGGAGATGATAAGAGTTCCTGTATGTCTTTTTCACTTGCTATTATGACATATTGTGAAGTTCAAATCAACAGAAGAATTGTCTAAAATATTTTCTCATCAACAACCTCTCCCTCCACCCCCCAAAAACCCAACAAATAGTATTTCTCCAAATTTCAAAAAGGAAATAAGGAATTGTAATATTTGTACACATTATAAATTCTGGGATCATTTTTACCTGTTAATACACAGATTAATTTTTGTACACTCTAAAGAGAGATTTTCTGAGTAAAATGTCATGAAATAAGCTCTATCTTGGGGCAGAGTTAGTATGGCCAATTTGTAAATCTTTTTAAAAAACAAATGAAGAAGTGTTTCTCTTCATCTGTTCTAAGTGCTGCACCTGAAGTCCAGATCTGAATCTGAAGCCTGCCAACATTTACATGCTGATTAATCCTATAAAATGTGATAGAGTCATTCCACTACAACACCTGGAATAATTGCATAGTTGCTGGCAAAAGAGAGCAGAAGGTACTGTTAAATCTGCCAATCACCGAGTAGTCAATAGTTCCCCAGAAATTGCACTAAATACTAGAGTCCTGACCTTTTTGTTTATTCACGACCCATTTTCTTTGTATTCTTCTTCCTTTGATTTGATTGTTTGTTGCTACATTTAACAACAACAAAAAGAAGAAGCAAGCCACCCACACCAAAATCCTCCCTTCATCCATTAAAATTAAGCATTAATAATAACAGTGGCTGAGAGAACAGTGAAGCCAGTGAATCCCAAAGCACATCAGTAAAATGTAGGATGAAGCTTTTACCAGCAAGATAGTTCTGCCAGCTTCCCTTCATTGGACTGGGCTCAAGCCATGGTGCTCTCTAGCCTGGGAACAAATCTTTATGGCAAATCATGCTAAATTGTTATTCTAGAACTTCTTTTGACCTTTTTATGTTTTAAATAGTGCCCCAGTCTCGTATCAATTTTGAAAGCCCAGAGAAAAAGAAAGGTCACAGAGTTTTAGCTTCCCATTTTATCAATAGAAAACTAAGACATGAAAGACATAAAATAAACATGTCTCTATATATAGTTGAATATCCAAATAATCACCTACAAGCAAAAATGAGACATTGATCTGCAGAAGTAAGTGGCATAATGGAAAGTGTTTGGGTTTTAGCAGGCCTTGGGTAAGTTACTTAAGCTTGAGGATTTGTAAGTTTCTCATCTATAAGGCAAGAATAATGATGTGTATATATTATGCCCCATATACATGAATCTTTTCAGTGTATAATTTGCTCAGTTGTTACATTTTCTAAAGTTGTAAACTATGTGTTATACAATATGTTATACATGAAGTGCCAATAATTTATTAACACTTATGCCAACAGCATTTGTCTTTTAATAAAATGCAGTTTTTGGGGAGAAAAATTAGCAAATGGAATAATTGGACCACTTACATATATGAGAGATAGTTGAAATTGTTATTATTATTTTATCATTATCACTGATGCAGGTCTTTCTATGTTGCCCAGGTTGGTCTCAAACTCTTGACGTCAAGCAAACCTCCCCCTTTTGCCTTCCAAAGTGAGCCACCATGCCAGGCCTGAAAATTTTTAGGAAAATAAGATTTTAAATGAATAAAATAAATTCGAATAAGTGGAGATAAAAGTAAATTAGAATAAGTGGAGATAAAACATTTATTAGACTGAAATATTTTAAATTCTTTAAAAATAGTATGCTATGTTTTTTGTGATTACAAAAATAATATATATTCATTATATACATTTTAAAAAAATAGAGCTTAAAAGGAATTGCAATCATGTAATTGCAACTGAAAATTGAAAACACTCTTTTTTCCCTGAAAATAAATTGCCCAACATGCCCATAAACACATTTTTAAAAGGGTAAAACCTCGAAGACATTCAGAAGGAATAGGAGATGACAGCAAATAGAAATGTTAATAAAATTTTGGAAGATAGAAAGCAGAAAGACTGGTGCTAAATAACTTAGAAGAGTGAGAGAGTTGAAATCTAGTTACTTATAAGGGAGTGTGGGGGAGGACTGAAAAACATCTAGCAGCTTTGAACTTTCACATTCAGGATCATAGACGCATAAAATGTTCCATAGCTTGGAGCAAGGCGGGGCTGGAAATGGATGACTACTTTGAAGTCTGCAGTGAGTACTTGGATCCTCAGATGACTTTGCTCTAGCAGAAGACAATTTTTGTGGTAAGGGATAGTGCCTCCTGCGTATGGCTGAGACACCAGATGTATTGGGGAATGCTTATTCCTACTTTTCGGGTTACATATGGAAGGACTTCCCTAAAGTACCATTATTGGCATGTGGCCCTATCCCTGTTTACATTTTCCCATGGAGAAGGAGATAATTACCTGAGTGTTAAATTATAACTAATGATCTATATTTCATGACCAGGAGGATCTAATCCATCATTCTCTCTCTCTCTCTCTCTCTCTCTCTCTCTCAGTGTGAGGCAGTGATCATGAGTAAGTGAGTCAACTCTATATGTCCAAATGCTTCCTCAGGTGTGCTGACCAAGGTATAGACAAAGGCATGGAACTTGAACGAGCCAATTGGGCCCTCACAACTAAGTCTCATTCTTTGAACCTAATCAGTGAGAAAGACGATAGTTGGACTTCCATCTCTCAGATGGTTTAAAACTTGGACAGGCAACAGAGATGTTCTTAATTAATTCCCTAAATAGAAGACAGCTTGCATCTTGAACGAAGAGATTCACAATCTTCCCTTTCTCCACTTGATTGCCAGAATATTAGCTACTGGCATTATATGCCTTAAGCAGAAGATGGATCAACACCTTTCTGGGGAATTGATGAGAGAAAGAAACACTTAACCATATGTATTGGTATTTGAGAGTCTCTCAATGAAATGGCCACGTTCTTACCTATTCACCTATGGTAAGGCCCACTGGTCAGTAAGACTGTCCAGGCAAAAGGAGTTTCCAAGTCATCATTTTAATGCCTCACTTTTAAATATAAATGCATAGTCAATAACAGTGGACTTTTAAGGAAAGGTTCTAATAAAAAAGACAAAGAAAAGAATAAAAACGAATGAAAAAGGATTTCAGAGAAAACAGAACCAGTACATGTATTCAAAGAAAACATCATATTCCATATTTAATATCCTCAAAGAGAAAACACATTATTCTATGATATTAGTATAGGTTGCTATAAATAGGTAATATTCAGGAATAAGACAAAGGTCTTAGAAATAAAAATTTGGTTTCCTATTGCAACAAATTATCACAGAAGTTGTGACTTAAAACAACACAAACTAATTATGTAAAAGTCATAAATCCCAAATGGGCTTCAGTAGGCTAAAATCAAGGTATCAGCAGGATTGAATTTGTTTTTTCCCTTTTCCAGCTTCTAGGTGCTGACTACATTCCTTGGCTTGTGGCCCCTTTCTTTCTTCAAACCCAGCAACGGCATATTGTGTCTTTATCACATTGCATCACTCTGATTCTAACTCTTCTGCTACCCTCTTCCATATTTAAAAATTCTTTGTGGGCAGGCTTCGTGGCTCAGCCTGTAATCCTACACTTTGGGAGGCAGAGGTGAGTGGATTGCCTGACCCTGAGGGTTCAAGACCCGCCTGGACAACTTGGCATAGACCTCACCTCTACAATAAATAAAAAAAAAAATTAGCCAGGTGTGGTAGCGCGCACCTGTAGTTCCAGCTACTTGGAGGACTGAGGCGGAAGGATCATTGGAGCCCAGCAGATCGAGGCTGCGGTGGCAGAGTGAGACTCCAACACACACACACACACAAATTCTTTGTAATTACATTGGGCTTATCTGGATAATCTGAAATAATCTCTTTAAGTCAGCTAATTAGCTACCTTAATGTCATCTACAAAATTAATTCCTTGTCATGTAATATAACATATTAACAAGTTCTGAGGATTAGAACTTGTATATCTTTGGGGGAGGGGTGGGCATTATTCTGCCTATCACAGACAACAAAAAATTAAACAATTAGATACTGGAGTGCTGATTATGAAATTGTAGAAATGACCCTGTCAGTAACACAAAAAGACAAAGAGATGGAAAATAGGAGAGAAAAAGTAGACACTTGAGAACCAATTTCAATGAACAGACATTATAAGAAGAAAATACAGGTACAAGGGTTAGGATGACATTAAAACAAACAAAAATAATACAAGAAAATTTTCCAGAACAAAAATACTTGAATTTCTTATTTACAGAAATTGTAGAAAGAGAATACAGACAGAATTTATAGAGAAATATTATTAAAGGAATAATACAAAATTACTCAAAATGTAAAATCTTAAATTGTTAGATAGAAAGTGTCAAATTAGAAAAAAGTGCTTAAAAAATGAATCATATCATAATATATCATTATGCATTTCAACACAATAGGAATTTTTTTAAATATGAAAAGTTTTAGGAGAGAGAGAAAAAATTATATACAGATTGACATTGATGTTCGCTATAACAACATTCAAAGTTCAAAGAAAAGCAAGCAATACTTTTCAAATTCTGAGAAAAAAAATAAATCTGCTTTTGAATTCTAATCCTGAATAAATTTTTAAGTGAAAGAGTTGTTTGTTGTTGTTGTTGTTGTTGTTGTTGTTTTTATCTTTTATATGTCCTCTCTCAGGAAAAAAGTTAAGGATATAAAAATGTGGCATAAAAATAAACAAATAATTCAGTAGGAAAATGTAGTAAAGAGGAGCTCCAAATAAATGGTGGAGCTATGCATTATAACCAATCTGAATGGAGTGAAGAGACAGAGAGTTTCAGTAGAGATATCCTTCTGTTATGGTCTGAGTAATGCTTGGCTGCTCTCTCTTGATACTGATAAATCAAAGGGGCAGGGAATTGGTAGAAAAGTTTATTTCTGAGTTTGAATCCAGGGAGCAGAGCCAGACTCGAGGACTTTCTAAAATCATCCTGCTCACCTTTCAGGCCTTGCAGTCCACTTTTATAGTCCAGAGTTGTTGGCACCTATACATTAGCCATGTGATCAGCAGAACATTGTATAGGACTTAAGTTACAGCTGCATTTTACATTAAGTTAGTGACATTTAGAGTAAAGGCAGTTTACAAGACCTAAGACATCATGCATTACAAAAGTTATACAAATCACAAGACTTTTACATTGATGCAAAAGTTATGCAAATCACTAGGCTTATGATTACCTTGTTACTATATAGTTCAAATTTATGACTATTAAGAAAGGGAGTAAATAGGGATTTACATCATTAGGGTAGCCTGCAGGAAAGTCAAGGATCCCCTGAAGCTACTTACTGGGAATGCAGAGGTGACAAGAGGACACTCAGTAATGTGCTCAGGGTTTGTGCAGGAGCACTTGAACCTTTGCCATGCCCTTCTCTAGGGGCTGTGGCAATACAGATGGACATTAGTGGGTCTCTGGATCACTTCAAAATTGTTAGAAGGAAGAAATATAGATTACTAAATGCCTTTTATTTTAATGAGAAGAATTTCATACTTCTGTCAAAAATTTGGGCTTAAATTTGGGTAATTACTTTAAAAAGCAAATAGGGCAATAAGGCAATTGATAACCAGGGTATAAACAAAAAACCATAAAAGAAGGCAGATATAAAAAAGTACACTGTGTGACTCAGTTCTAAATTGTGTATTTTTAATAGTGAAAATACTAAATATTAGTTTAGTAAATCATTGTTATGTAATTATCTGGGAAGGACGGAGAATATATGTAGCTGAATCATTTATGACAGTTCAATCTTCATTTTTCATTATAGAAAGTCAGAAAAAGTAAAAAATAGACATTTAGAGAATTTTTAATATAAGCTTATTGTTTCAAAATGAAGACAAATTGTCAAAAGATCCAGGGGTTCAGAGTGTTGGGAAAAATTGCAATTTCCCCATGACTCTCTCCCTGTCATTCACTATGCTCCAGCCACACTGACCTTCTTCTCGTTCTTGGAAAATGATGTTACCATCCAAAGGCTTTTACAGACATTACTCTATTTTTCAGGAACATATGTATTCACACATTTTCAAGTCTCTTTTCTTTTTAATATCCATCTCTCAGGCCATGTGTCACCTCTTAGAGGAGTCGTGGTAGCGCAAAGATGGTTAAAGTTTTTGCGATTCCTCTCATCAAGATATAGAACTCATTTCCCCTTCCCTTGAATCTGAGTTAGACTATGGCGACTTTATCAATAGAATATATAGGAAATGACTCTGTGCTATTTCCAGCTCTAGTCTTTAAGAGAACTGGCAGCTTCTCCCTTCATGTCTAAACTGCCATATCGACAGTTTGACTATCCTGATGCCGTCATGCTGTGCAGAGCTCAAGGCCAATAGACAGTATATGTAAGTATTGGCTTGCTTGAACTTACTTCCTGCAGGGACAATGGAGGGCTTGGTTCAGATGTTAGTGGATATTCCAATACTGAATCCCCTCCTTTCCACAGAATCCCTCTTGTGTTGAGCCCAAGTCACAGCCTTGCCCTCTGCAACCTTCTTTCATGATTCTAGATAACACCCACTCCATTTCTCTATTTCCTGACCAGATTGGCCTTTCTGATCTTCTTTGACTTGTAGGAGAGTCTAGGTCTTCATATACAGTCATCCCTTGCTATACCTGGGGGATTGGCTTCAGGGCTCCCGTCTTCCCCAAGAATACCAGAATCTGTGCATTCTCAAGTCCCACACTCAGCCCTGAGTAACCCCAGTGTATACAAAAAGTAGGCCCTCCATTGTGTGTTCTCATCCAAGAATACTGTATTTCTTATATGTGTTTGGTTGAAAAAAAATACATACAAGTGGAATGTGCAGTTCAAGCACTTGTTGCTCAAGGGTCAACTGTCAACTATATATTCTTTCAAAGAATTTTTTCTGGAAAAATCTTAAGCCCTCTCTTCTGTAGGCTTAGATCTTTGATTCTCAAATAAGCAATTCTCAAACAAAATTCTTCAAAAACTCTGACCATTAGAAGTATAAGGAATTGTCTCTGCTATTAATTTCATAAAAAAATTAGAAACTCCGAGCTTTAATTTTTCATTTCAGTCATAATGGACAATGGATGTCTCTGGCTCAGTAGGCCGAGTAAGACGATCACAGGGTAGTGGTGTCTCTAAAACATATTCCACCATATTCTCACACTGCAGAAGTGGAATCTGAACTGACAAGGCGACTTCAAAGGCTCCATGTAATTGTCATGTTATGTGCCTCTCAAGAATCAATGCCGGCTGGGCTCAGTGGCTCAGCCCGTAATCCCACGCCTTGGGAGGCTGAGGAGAGTGAATTGTCTGAGCCTGCAGGTTTGAGACCCGCCTGGGCAACTTGGTGAGACCTTATCTCTACAATAAATCAAAAAAATTAGCCGGACGTGGTAGCAAGCGCCTGTAGTTCTGGCTAGCGGCCACTGCACTCCAGTCTGGGTGACAGAGTGAGACTCCAACTCAAAAAAAAAAAGAATCAATGCCTGTTTAAACAAATCTACTTTTTTCATGATCAGACAAAAGAATGGGGAAACCCTTGTTTATTGACTCTCTTCTGTGTGTGTGTGTGTGTGTGTGTGTTTGGGGTGGGGGGTGGCGCATTAGATTCAGTAGCTTGTTGAGTGTATTACTAGAAAAATGGATTCTCATGCAAAGCTGCCAGTTAACTTTAATCCTCTCTAAGACTGGATGGAAAATGGTTCCTTGGTCTGCTCCTTCTCCTCTGAAGGGAAGAATAAAAGACTTTCACTAAGCATAAAAGCTGTGGAATCACTCAGATTTAAAGTATTTTCATATAAAAGGAAAGATAAATTGCTACAACATTCTATCCCAGTATTTCAGTTCACTTGTTAAAGTTCTAAATGACTAAATTTGTTGATTATTGTTGGACTCTTATGATTCTTCCTATTTCTCAAGAGTATCATACAGTGTAGAAACCATGTTGACTTATTGACTCATACCCTGAAGGCCCTAGAGAGTCAATTGACAGCTTCTGGAGGTGTGTGTCTTATTTATTAGACACTCACTTGTCAGAACATTTGATCAAGCACTATGTAGGGCAACTAAGACCTATATTTCCCAAACATTCTAAGACAGATAGCAGGAATTCACCACTCTCTACTTCTTAGGTGACTGCTTATTTCTTTCTGAGTCTCATCACTTCTATAGTCTGCATTCAAGCTCTTTCAGGTGACTTTTGTGAAAGTAAAAATGAAAAGTGCAAGCCAATTTTATTATTAATAGGTGTTAATCATAGATATAAAATGAAGTAGCAAAAGAAAAAAAAAAAAAAGAAGGAGTCAGAGTATGGGGCCTGCCAACATTCATAATATCTCAAGTTATAGAAATTTTGAGATTTAGAAAGTGTTGGAAAAGATAAGGACATGTTATATGACACTGTGGATATTGAGTATTCTGATGTTCTAAATGAGTACACTGAATTTGGTTGTTCCATTTTCTAAGCATTGATTCTTCACGAATCTGATTACTGAAGTAAAAGTTTAGAGTTAGGGAAATTCCTCATTTTGGGAAATTAAGGGTCCCTGCCATTCCATTTACTCCTTGGGACAAAAATATGCCCTAAATACTCATTATGTAGAATTTTTTACAACTGAAAAAGTCTTTCAACTAGAATCTTCTTTTTAAGAAAAGAAGAAGACATGAGCCGTTTAACTAAGCTGATAGGACAATAAGGGCCAACAGAAGAAGGAATTGTTTAACTTTCTTTATGTCGTAACATCTAGCACAGGGACTTGCATTTTGTAGGTGATAAATAGTATTAATTGAATTAGTAAATTAACCATCAGGAAAAAAAAGAACCTGTATTTAATATAGAATATTTAATATTTAATAGAGTCAAGTACAAAAAATGTTTGGGAACTGGTAAATCTTGGGGACCATTGATAATACGCATTTAATTTGGGTAATCAATTCATCTGAATACTATTATCCTTAATTGTTTTGAATAAATGAGTATTTACTAAGGAAAAACCTTAATTTCTTGGTACCAACTTATGTAATAGTTGACTATGGATTTGTGTGCTATCCTTCAAATGTTCATTTATTTATACAATATACATTTATTTAGAATTTAATAGTTGCTAAGCATGAGAAAAACATGTATAGAAAAGAAACACTCAGTGGGGAGTGGTAGCTCACGCTTATAATCCCAGCACTTTGAGAGGCGGAGGCAAGAGGATTGCCTGAGCCCACGTGTTCAAGACCAACCTGGGCAACATGGCAAGACCTCATCTCAACAATAAATAAAAAACAATTAGCCAGGCATGGTGGCACATGCCTATAGTTCCAGCTACTTGGAAGGCTGAGGCAGAAGAATTGCCTGAGCCCAGCAGGTCAAGGCTAAGGTGGTGGTGAGTGTGACACTGCACTCCAGCCTGAGCAACAGAATGAGACTCCAACTAAAAAATAAATAAATAAATAAATAAATAAATAAATAAATAAATAAATAAATAAATAAATAAAAAAGAAAGAAAGAAAGAAAGAAAGAAAGAAAACCCAGATTCCAAAAGTTGGTGATAACATGTTTTTATTTTACCTGTGGCTCATTTTCTGACCATGCAGAGTCAGTTTAGGATTCCAGGAGTCCCTTTTATCTCTGGGTTCTCACCAGCTCCCTTCTTCCCATGTTTTCTGGGCTCCTTTTGCTACTCTAACATTCTTCTCAAGTATCCTAGTTTCCATCCTGAAAGGGTCTCAACACATCCAGGAAGGGTGGCTGTAGATCCTTAAAGTATATTCTTGGGCAACCCCCTGGGGTCCCCACCCACTGTGGGAGCTTTTCTGTTCTCTCAATAAATTCTGCTTTTTTTTTTTTTTTTAAGTATGTCCTCCTGTGCTCAAAAGTAGTCTTAGGCTTTTTAAGACTCCAAATAGTGGAGAAACTACAAAACAAACACACTTTTTTCTTGTTAATATTATATATTACAACTTTAATGTGTTATTATGTGAACACAGTCTCCACTCCACTTTAATGTTTCAGGGAAAGCTTACTCCCCATTCCTGATGTTTTCTTCATGTGGAGAGGCTTGCATAAAAACACCAGCCTCTTTCTGTCCCTTTACTCATTCCTTACCAGGGGAAAACTGATTTCTAATTGATGTGCCTAGTAGCAGAACCGGACATGCTAGCCCAGTCCCTTCCTTCTGCCCCTCTCTCAGGGCTTCCGTTCTTGTCTCACTCTGTGTGTTGTAAAAGAGAAGCCTGTGATTCTGAGAGGTAAGCCCAATTCAGTATATTGGCTGAAAACACTGAGAAATTGACAAAGACTAGTATTTGGGAAGCAAAATAGTGCCCCAAGATTAGAATTTCTGGCAGGGCTTCAATCAAGAGACTTTAGGATTGTGTAATACTTTAATAACGCAGTTTTAAAATTTGGCTGATAGGCCATGGAAGTCCTGGTAAGCAAGGACAATTGAGGCAAAAATGTGATTCTAGGAAGGAGGTAGTTTGTAAACATGCTTTTAGACATCTGGAGGTAGAAACGTTATTAGCTATTCTATTGTGTTTTTCTGCAAAATCTGTGGGCCAGAACTTTCAACTGCAGCTAAATTCTTCATTCTAGAGTACACTAGTATGAGGATTTCCGACTTTGATTTTTCTTGTGCCAGGCCTCATAGACAACATAGAGAGACTGCCCTGGATCCTGCTCTTTTTAATGGTGCATTTGGAGCAAAGGAATAACTTTAAATTAATGTAGCTTGTCCATAGTTTCAAGACCTACCTTTCACTACAAGGTCTCAAGTTAGCCTTGAATTAAAGATATTCAAGAATTGAGAGGCCATAATTGTGGGTCGGTCTATAGACATGTGGTATAATTGAATACAAGATAAACCACAAGAATAAATGAAGTCTTTCTAGAAAATTAAATGCCAATTTTAAAGATGAAACAAAGAAACACCTCACTGAAATTATTGTGAACCTAAAAGCAATTTAAAAGTCACGTCATGAAACACTGTCTCTGGAGATTAAACATGAGAAACTGTGGTGGTTTCCCAAGTGTGTGTCAGTCTTATTGTAGGAACAGGAAGAGTGGAAGTATAATAAGCTAGAGTAGCGGTCCCCAACTTTTTTGGCATCAGGGACCAGCCTCGCTGACAGGAGGGGTTCAGGGGAGGAATCACCAGGCATTAGATTCTCATAAGGAGCGAGCAACCTAGATCCCTTGCATGCTTAGTCCTCAATAGGGTTTGCGCTCCTCTGAGAATCTAAGGCTGCAGCTGATCTGACAGCAGCCTGGAGCTCCCTTGCCCTCTGCTCGCTTCCTGCTGTGCGACCTGGTTCCTAACAGGCCACGGACTGGTACTGTTCTGCCGCCCAGGGGTAGGGAACTCCAGGACTAGAAGGAGAGAGGCATTTCTGGAATAGAAAGATTGAGATCTTTGGTTGGACAAAGATGAAGAAGAAAATGAAATATTGGAAAGCAGTATTGATTGAAGTTTAGGCAACTATGTCTACTCATTGCCTGTGAGGAGGGCATTATCAAAAGGGGATTTATTTAGTAGTTACTAGTTGTTGCTAAATCAGAAAGAGTGGTAGGGCTCAGAGACGTCCAACAGAAGAAGACAAGCAAGATTTTTAGAGAGAAAACAAGAATGGACTCTACGAAAAGAAGCCAAACTCTAGAAAACTATAAAAAATTCATCCAGTACCAATGACAGAGAGTCTTTAGTGAGAGCAATTGGGATACTATCGCTAAAAGAATGAGCCAGCTATGCTAAATGGTACAAAAATCTGAACAAAATTGAGAGGTGAAAACCAGAAAAATGTGCATTATTGTTGGTTATATAAAGTAAGGGTGGATGAATTGTCTGTGGACAATTTTGACAACCAGAACTTACTGATTTTGTTTTTCTCACTGTGGAAGTATCCTCAACACAGAGTTTTGAGGAATATGTTAGAATAAAAACATATCTAGGCAACAAAACAAAGGGAAATAAAAGGTAAACTTGGCTCTCCATTCCAACATACCATTCTAGTCTGAACGCACTCAAGAAGGAAAGAATCAAAGTAAATATTTTACAACTATTGGAAACTCACTTTAGTTCCCTGAAGGGAACTGCAAGATCAACCATAAGAGACAGATTTCACTACTGCAAATGAAGAAGAAAAGATGTTTAAAATTGGGAACATTCAAAAACTAAGGAAAGACAGCATTATGAAGAGCCTGTGTTATAGGTATTGGTCTGTTTATGGACCCCTGGAGTCTTAGAGGGTCCAAGCTTTTAAAACCTAAGTAGCAGCCACAGTTCAAGAATCATATGAGGTGTTTCTCCAAAGGAAACTAGTGTGGGAATGAGTGGTGACTTCTCTTAGCACTCAATTTATTTTTTTATCTTTTTGAGTCAGAGTCTTACTTTGTTGCCCAGGCTGGAGTTCAGTGGCATGCTCACAGCCACTGCAACCTAGACCTGCTGGGCTCAGGTGATCCTTCCGCCTCAGCCTTCCAAGTAGCTGGAGCTTCAGGCATGTGCCACCACAGCTGGCTAATTTTTTTTTTTTTTTTTGAGTTGGAGTCTCACTCTGTCGCCCAGACTGGAGTGCAGTGGTCGCTCCCGGCCACCGTAGCCTCGACCTGCTGGGCTCCGGCGATCCTTCCGCTTCAGCCTTCCAAGTAGCTGGAACTACAGGCGTGCGCTACCACACCCGGCTAATTTTTTCATTTATTGTAGAGATGAGGTCTCGCTTGCCCAGGTGGGTCTTGAACCCGTGGGCTCAGGCAATCCACTCACCTCAGCCTCCCAAAGGCGCGGGATTACAGGCTGAGCCACTGAGCCCGGCTTAATTTTTTGATCAATTGTAGAGACGAGGTCCCACCAATTTGCCCAGGCTGGTCTCAAACCACTGAGCTCAAGCAATCCTCTCACCTGGGCCTCCCAAAATGATGGGATTACAGGCTTGAGTCACCGTGCCCGACCTTGAGCACCCAACTTAATCATCTAATTCAAGTTTCTCAATATTGGCACCTTTGACATTTTGAGCAGAAGAATTCCTTGTGTGTTTGTGGGGGTAGGGGCAATTGTTGCCATCCTGTGTACTGTAGGCAATTTCACAACAACTTTGGCTTCTAGGCCCTAGGTGCCTCCTCCCACACCCAGATGTGAAAATAAAAAATGTCTCCAGATATTGTCAAATATCTGCTGGGGATAAAAATCATTCTTGGTTAAAAACCACTGACCAAAACAATCCTATAACAAGAGGTAGAAGAAGTTAGGTTGGCATGGAATGAAAATGTCTGTACTAAAGACACTGTGGGTGTTAGAAGGTGAAACTTGCCTTCAATTCATCATTGGTGCACTAGAAACAGAGAGTCTAAAGGGGAAAAGGAATTTTAAAAACTGAATATGTTGATTCAGAAAGAAAGGCATTTCAGATTAGACTTGAGGTCTGAAGCTATGAGTATTGCAAATTTCTCAGCTTTGCAGGAAAGCAGGATTGTCTCATGCATCTTTCTGCAAGAGGTGAAAACATGCATGGGTGACACCCCTCAATCTTCCCCTTCCTAGTCTCCCAGATAGGGTAAATACATAATGAAAAAATAATCACTGTATGTAAGTACTCTCCCACTGTGTTGTATTAAAAAGGTTGTGGGCTATAAAATCTGCCATGATGACGAGCAACCTAGTTAAGCAGAAATCAGAATTTTCTTTATCTACCTGGCGTTCATCAGATGACACCAATCTCTGCTATTGTCCTTGAAAACATTTCAGTTATTTGTCTAAGAACATAAGTTTTTTCAGGAATAACTGTTTAGGTGACGCAAGTTATTTTATATTTCAAATTTCATTGGAAATGGGACCAATGCTGTAATACTCTTACATGTCTTAGTAACTCTTTGGAATCTTGAAAAGTGAGCCTCATCAGAAATTTTGAAGTAGAAAAATTCAGACCCACAGGCTTTAAAAAACCTATACCTCATCAATAGAAGACAGAAACTGCTGCACTTGCTGGAAAAACAAAACAACTTTATCATGTCTTTTAGTGGAGAATCTCTGTAGCTGAGACTGAACAGACTAAGAAACCCGACCTTCATTTAACTTGAAATATTTGTCATTTAACTTTCAATGGTAAGATAATTTTTATTTGTGCTTCAATTTTATTGGATTTAATTTGGTATACTTTAAAAGTAGAGCACATAAAAGTTTTCAGTTTTTTTTTGTGGTAAATGTTTATTTTTTATTTTCTCAAATTCATATAATTTGTTAGTTTTAAATTTATATAACAATTGAGCATATAATACACAAAGTTCCTATATCATTCTATCCCCTCACTGCCATCTCATAATTTCCTCTGTTATTCACATCAAATATATTATTGTGGTATGCTTCCTAAAAGTCATAAGCAAACATAGATACATTATTATCTACAGTCTACCATTTACAGAGCATTCTTTCTCTTATAGATTTCTATGAATTTCAAATATGTTATGTTTACTATTGTAGTCTCAAGGAGTATAATTTCACAGTTCTTTTTTTTTAACTAAGAACGTCTGCGTGTCTGCTTTATTAAAAACAAACAAAAAAACCAATAAATTGAGTGAAAACACAAGTCACACACTGAAGGAGAAATTTGCAACAATTGATGTAGGATTCATATCCAGAATATATAAAGAATGTTGATAAATCTGACTTTCACAGTTCTAAAAGTCCCTACTTGTTCACTTCTTTTTTTTTTTTAATAATCAGTATTTTTTATTATGATATTGTGGGGTACAGTTAAGAGTTAGGTATACAAATATGCTTCATTCAGGCACCCTTGTTGATAAGAGGTGTCTCCCCGTCCCCAAACAGATATTGAGTACCGTTAATTCCATCTCCCTACCCCTCCACTCCTCATAGTTTCCCACTACTGTCAGTCATTTTCTTATAGTATTACGTTGGATGTTCAAGGTTCACTATATGAGTGAGAACATGTGATACTCAGATCTTTGTTTCTGTGAGAGCAGTGTTATAGATTCTAGTTCCATCCAGGTTGCCACGAAATTCATGATTTTGTTCTTTTTTATGGCTGCGTAGTATTCCATCGTGTATATGTACCACATTTTTTAAATCCAGTCTTCTTTTGATGGACAGCATGGTTGCTTCCAGGTTCTTGCTATTGTGAACAATGCTGCGATAAACATACATGTGCAGGTATCTTTTTTATAGAGTGATTTGAGTTCTTCAGGGTATATTCCCAGTAGGGGGATGGTGGGGTCATATGGGAGGTTGATATTTAGAGCTTTTAGGAATCACCACACTGTTTTCCACAGAGGTTGCACTAGTTTGCACTCCCACCAACAGTGTAGAAGTGTTCCCTTTTCCCCACACCATCTCCAGCAACTGTTATTTTTTGAGTTATTAATAATTGCCATTCTGACTGGAGTTAGGTGGTATCTCAGGGTGGTTTTGATTTGCATCTCCCTGATGATTAGTGAGGTTGAACATTTCTTCATGTGTCTGTTGGCTGCTCGGATGTCTTCCTTTGAGAAGTGTCTGTTCATATCCTTTGCCCATTTTATAATGGGGTTGTTTGTTTTTTT
>CAUYQG010119563.1:0-29370 GCA_963574415.1 Tarsius wallacei | reverse complement strand
TTGGCAAGACCTCATCTCTACAGTAATTCAAAAAATTAGCCGGGCGTGGTAGCGCAAGCCTGTAGATCCAGCTACTTGGAAGGCTGAGGCGGAAGGATAGCCAGACCCCAGCAGCTGGAGGATGCGGTGGCCGGGAGCGGCCACTGCACTCCAGTCTGGGTGACAGAGTGAGACTCCAACTCAAAAAAAAGAAAGGCACTGCTGGGGGGACCAGACTACCTCTTACGACAGGCACATCACACTGTTATCACACTGTTAACACTAGAGATGCCTCATGGAAATTCATGATTCCCAGGTTTGCCTGTGGAGGTCGATGGACGAGCAGAGTGCTGTGAGTGGGCCTCTTAGTCCCTCCCTCTGGTCATCACATTAGCTCAAGGGCCGACTGGCAGCTACTTGGGCCACTCATACACGCAAAAGTCACACCTACAGATCAGACAACCTTGAAAACAGAGCCTGCAAATTCAGGGAACACCACAGGCAGGGGTGCTGGGTAATGATTGAAACTTTGTTGCACACAGCAAGCAGGGACTGGGAGGGTGGGGTGTTAGCACAGAGCTGGCCCTTTGTTCGGGGCTTGAGGCTGCCATTTGCTTCTTTTCTCATACTTCCCTTCTGCTTTTTTGAGGAGTCACATGAGTGAAAAGAAGCCACAGAAGGGGCTGGATATCAGAGCCAGGAAAAGTCAGGGTCAGGGCTAGATTTATCATAGGTGTCACTCTGCAAGTTCCACTCACCCAAGTAACCACTGTCCCATCTCTCTGATCCTGTGATCAGAACCAGGGTAGCTCAGGTGTGCAAGAGCCAGGAGGGAAAACTGCAGACGCAGTCCACCCTCTGTCCACTGCACTGGCTCCCCCGAGTAGGGGAGTCTGGGGGCTTCTCTCACGTTGTTCCCTCCCCATCTCCTGCCAGGGAGCCCCAGACGTTGGCTCAGAGGTAAGTGACTGGCCTGCTGTGCAGAAGAGTGTGGTCCCTGGACAGGCGGGGGAGCTCAGGTGCCATGGGCTTCTCTTTGTACTGCCACTCACTTTAAGAGTCCCTCCCGGGCAGGCCCCATGTCCACATGGGTGAGGTGTGGGCCTGTAGGAGCTCCCTGTGGGGTGCTAGCAGATTGTCTCCTGGCAGCCTCATTCTCCCGTCTCCTGGCTTGCTGGCTGCAGTTTCTGCACCACTGCATATACTTGTCTGCTTTCCCTCGAGTTTAAAAAAATCTGTACCACTGAGAATTTCAGAGTCCTGTCCCTGATCCATCGGGTATTTGGTGGGCACTGCTCTAGTTGAAAATCACATCTGAAAACTGTCGTTTGTCTCTCCTCTTCCCCTTCCTGCTGTTTGCAGTGCGGTGAAAAAGGACACTACGCCAACAGATGTACCAAAGGGCACTTGGCCTTTCTCAGTGGACAGTGACAGCAGCTGGAGCAAGCTCAGAGCAGTCGGAGGGACCCCGCTGTTGGGAGTGTGCATTTAACTGTCTAATGCAATGCTTGCTGGTGCAACTGTGGCTCCAGCTAGCCC
This sequence comes from Tarsius wallacei, assembly GCA_963574415.1. Lineage (NCBI taxonomy): Eukaryota > Metazoa > Chordata > Mammalia > Primates > Tarsiidae > Tarsius > Tarsius wallacei. Next base: position 27,852 of record CAUYQG010119563.1, on the reverse strand, counting down.
ACAGGCACATGGGGTTCATCGTTCTGAAGGGCCATGTCTGTTAGTTTCCTATCATTTTGCTGTCATCTTTTTTGAAAAAGGGACATGGGCTCGAGTTGGGTCTCTCCAGTCGACATCGTGTTTGTCTAGGCATCCATGCCTCCTTTCTGGGACTTCCTACACACCTGCCCTGGAAAGGGGAGGAAGTGGCTGGGGAAGGGGCTGTGCTGGGCAGTTCTATGTAGACATGGCCTTTCCCACTGGGGCCTCATTAAACACCAGTTCTTGGTGACTCCAAGGGCTGGTGGATCATTCAAAGCTGGCCAGATCATGCCTGAGTTCTCCTTGTCCTGCCGAGTCCTGAAGCTGTGCCTATCAACGAGATTGGAATGAGGGGCCCTTCATGGCAAACTCCTGTGCCCTCTTCCTCAGCCTGGTGGTCCCAGGTGGCAGCAGTTTAGGGGTGCAGGGCTCTCAGGGTTGAGGTTCTCTTTTTCCTCTGGGCCATTTCTCTTGGGGCACCTGACAGCATTCAAAGTGTACCTTCAGTTGGAGCTGCAGACCTTTAAACAGATGACCCAGTCCATCTGTGCCTACCTCCTGCTCGTCAGGTATCTGTACTGTTGCTCAGACACCTATGGCATGCGGAGACCGCCCTGCCCCTGAGCCTGGAAAATGTGAAACTCACCTGCAACCTGCTGGGCAAGTGGGCCTATCCAAGTTCAATTATCAGAAGAATTTTTATGGTTGATTAAAGCTTGTTTTTTAAGCTGTGTCTCAGTACTTAAGGGACTCCATGCCGACAAGATAACTCTTATGCTGGTTGCACTAGCTCCTTTGCATAAAGCTGAGATATTGGTGCTTTCTTATCCCTCTCAACAAACGTGAATCTCACAAAGGGAAGTGATGCTGGCCAGGAAAGGCCTTTGTAGGGGCAGCTGGCTGATGACGGGTCCCCCTTTACTTCATCCCAGATGTAGGCAGGATATTGCCTGTTCATCAGGCACAGCACCCCACCGATGTACACACTCCTTGCAAATCCATTGGCAAGGAACTGGTGGGGCCTTCATGCTACCTGAAGACCTCTGATGAAAGAAGGGGGTACCAGATACAGGGCAATGGCAAGCTGGCATCAGGCCCTGTGCCCTTCGCTCATCCCTATCCTGCTAGAGAAGCCTTGCCAGAGGGCCATATTGGGTCACCACCCTGTAGGTCCCTGATGCCCCAGCATAACGTTAGAAAATAGGGGCTGAGAAGATATTCAGGCCACCCAAAAAAAGTCCCCTGTCTAGAGTCACATAATGGCCAGGGGTGTGGTCCAGCATTCTTAGGAACAGCCTCTGCAACAATAGACTAAGATGCCTTCAAATGCCCACGTCTCTCATGGCAGGGAATAGACCTGGGTATCTTGATGGGGTAAGTTCTAGGCGACATCCTGCCTTCTAGTGAGCTGGGACAATGCTAGAGGCTTCATGGGTCAAAATCCTGGGCTGTCTGACATCTCCCCCCTCCTTTTGTAGTGAGAACCGCTGAAGTGTGGGACAACAGCTACAGCAGACAGGCATCACAGGTACCAGTCATCTTTTATTAAGGTGTTCTCATTAGGGTATGAAAGGATTCAGCAATGGTCAAGTTCCTCTGGAGGGGTGCTGGGCCAAGGAGGTCATGGTCAGGAGAGCAGAGTGCACCCTCTTCAGTGGTACTTGCGTAGCCGCTCATGTTCTGAAGTCAGGAAGGCAAAATGTTAAGTATCTTAAAAGATAGTGAAAGCACAATGACAGAGACAGTGGTAGGCTAAAATTATGCAAAGCCTTCCTTCCTGAGAGTTCCTTTCAGGAGATGACCTGGAACCCACTTGCCAGTGTGTCTCAGAAGAACTGGCAGACCTGGGGGCACAAAGGCATCTCGGAAGCCAACCTGCCACCTGGCCAGCCTCCTTCCTTTCCAGACGGAATGCCTGCTCAGACAACCCCAGATAACTCATCCTTCAGAGGCAGCATCGCCCCGGTGAGGCCAACTGGCAGGGAGCTACACACTCAGGAACAGCTTGTGAAATCTGGTCCGAGGCTGCCACTGACTCTTCCCGCCATCTCCCACCAGACAAACTCCTTCCAGGTCTCAAAGCCAGTGTCTGTACGGTGCTTGCCCAGAGCATCATGCAGACACCGGATTGTGCCATTCAACCTATTTCACTCTTTGTATTGGCTGCTAGGAAGATCAAGCCAAATTTCAGCAGAGCCTGCCTGGCCTTCCAAGTATTAGCTTCATCCAGTTTCATCTTTTTTTTCCTATGTTCTGTCACAATTTTCTCACTGAAAACAGTATCCCATATGCTATACTCTGGTGAGTTCCTCTAATTCTTTTAGGTGGAAATGTAAGTAAGAAACATACCAAAGGTCCCTCAGCCTCAAGAAAGTAGGCTGCTCTATCTCACAAAATGAACCAACATCAACCTCTCAGAGAATTGAAGGAAAGACAGCCCCAGAGGTACTCACTAAGCTCCTTGTAAGAAAGGCAGTAGCTGAAAAGTACATAAGCCGCCAGCACCATAGAAATCCCGGAGATACTCCCTTTCTTCACGTTGATGTACTTGTTGTAGTAGCGGTGGTAACCTGCGAACACAAGAGGTGTTCACTGCTCTGCCAGGCTGCATGCACAGTTGAGTCAGGCTGGAATGCAGAGACCCTGTCCTACTCTGGTTCTTTAAGCCACTTTAAGCCATACATTCACCGGCTGATGAAGATGAAAGGCACAAATGCCACAAGGTCTCTGATCCCCAGACGCAAGACCAAGTCCTAAGCTAGGCCCACTTTGATTCTGCCTCTATCCTTTGGCCTTGATCTTGCAGGTCTCTGATCCTTCCTCAGCTCTACCCCCAGCCCTGGGGAACGAACCCCTTTCCCTCATTCTGAGCCACACTCCAACCCCAACATAAGGGTCACTTGGCCATGGACAGCAGGGTCAGTCAGGCTTTTGGGGAGAAGGAAGGCTGCTGTGTGTTTATTTCTTCACTGGGTACCTAACAACATCCAGACGTGCACCCACCAGGGAGGAAACAAGTATAGTCTCCGTCCTCTTGGGCTCACAGCCTAGACATCTGTAGTTTAAATTTTAAGGGATGCTGTGAAGAAGCAGGGCAGGGAGCTGTCAGATGACTGGGCCACATGCACCTCCCAAGTAGGCAGGGCTGTTGGAACTAGGTGTGGGGAAGAGGCAGAGCATTCTAATCTGGGGACAAAGCTTGAGGAAAGGCCTTAGGGTCAGAGGAAAGGCAAAAGACATCCACAAGGCGACCAGAATTAGAGAAACAGGAGGGTTCTCTCCCCGCCCGCCAGAAGCCCTTTCAAGTCCCTGGGGGAGTGATCTGGATCTTTATTTGTGGAATGATGTAACTAACAGGTTACACAGGACTGATCTCACTAGTCATGCACTTTTTAAATGCACAGGCCCGAAGAAGAGGCCATTTCTAATATCTGTCTTGGAAGTTGTGGCAGGGAGATGACCATTATATTACAGACTGATGTCCACTATGGTTCAAATTCAGTGTCCTCTTTAAGAAGTATTAGGATGTAAAAAAGTGAACAGGCATTTATTTAAGACAGAGGCAGAGGTACTGATTCCTAGCGATAGAAAACATTTTCTTGGTTGGAGTGTCTCAGAGCCAGCCTTTGCTAGAACCAATCAAACATGGAAATCCAAGGAAAACCCCCTCCCTGTCCTTTTCTACAGAACTTAGTGGTCTGAGACAAAAAGAGACCTGAAGACCCAGAGATCTGCTTTTGTTTACACACATCCATAAGGCTCTGACCTCTTTGAAATGCTCCAAGTATACCATTAGGGGTGAAATCCCGCATCAATATCCAGCTTGGAAGCTCCCCTAGTTTGACATCCATGAGTTTCTTCTCCTTCACTGGTACTGAAAGAGAAGAGCAAAAAAACACACCCACTGAATAATCTCCCAGTAATTACAAACAGCATCCCTTCCTGTCACTATTTCAGCTATTCATTAAAGGCGTATAATGTAACTGCATATCACAGTAGCTAAAATGCACATAAATAATATGGATAAATATATTACATCAAATCGATTTCAGGGCTGAGTCTATATAATGGCAGGGCTGCTGCAGTAACTGCTTTATTAACCCACAGGATGTCTGAATAACAGTTTGCTGGGAATAACCCTAAAAAAGAGTTAAGGGTCATGAGGAACAAAGCAATAAAATGGAGGACAGAATAGATTATTGCAAAATGAACATTTACTTTGCCTCATTAGCTTATTCCATCTTCGCAATCAGTAGTTAACGCCTTCACCTTATGGGGGGGGAGGAGGGATTGGCCAAGGTCACGCATAGAGAGCATGGAGGCAGGACTCAGGACTGGCCCCCATGACCCTGAAGCCAATCTGAGAGTAGCCTGTAGATCCCTGTGGCTGGAGAATGTACAGGATGGGATGTGGAAGGAGAGTGGTGAGACATGCCCTTGAGTGTCTCACCTGAACTAGAGGCACTTGTTTATTGGGGATGGGAGTCAAAGAGCTCAGGGTTCACACGACAGCCTCCCTGATGTGCCAGCCCGAGTAAGTTGATAAAAGGAAGCGTAAGAAATTTCTGCCACAAGCATCCTGGGACCACAGAGGCCAACCATCTCCAGAGGTAGAAATAAGAGACAACATAAACGAACCTAGTGAAAAAACCACACCGAACGAGCCAGCAGGCCCCACACCACATGCCAATGAGTCTGAGGACAAAGAATAGGAGGCGATCCCACTGAGGCCACTCTTATACTCATTTCCGAGCCTGAGAAGTAAGTACGGAGGGCCAGGGAAGGGGTGCACCTGTGGGTGTCCAGGAGATGCTCACAAGGAGGGACTCATGCCCCCCGTATACCCCACAAAGACCAATTTCCTTTTTCTTAAGAGATGAGGTCTCACTTTGTTACCCAGGCTGGAAAGCAGTGGTACGATCGTGATAGCGTGCTGCAGCCTCGAATTCAAGCAATCCTCCTGCCTCTGCCTCTGCCTCTTGAGGAGCTAAGACTATAGGCATATACCACCACTGACTAATTTTTTAATTGTTTGTAGAGATGGGGATCTTGCTATGCTGTTCAGGCTGGTCTTGAACTTCTGGCCTGAAACAATCCTCCTGCCTCCTGAGTAGCTGGGACTACAGGCCTGCACTACTATGCCCAGCTAAAGATCGCTCTCCAGAAAAAAACTTTCAGCCTGTATCCTCTTCAGGGCAAGGAGTCAAGGACCACTGTGCCTTCTTAAAGATAACCAGAGGAGGAGCCAGACTAAATCACTCCAAGGTTTCTTCTCCATTTGGGGATCCAAGGAAAGACAGGCTCCTTCAGAACTATACTCAAGAGTCTGCTGAAAGGAACCCCACAGGTCTCCTGAAATCCCCCAACACTTTGCAAGAGCAAGGGCTTTTAGGCCATCAACAGAAATGCAAGGCTTAATGGCCGGCCTCTTTTTTTTTAGTTGGAGTCTCACTCTGTCGTCCAGGCTGGAGTAAAGTGACACACTCACAGCCACTGCAGCCTCGACCTGCTGGACTGGACTCAGGCAATTCTTCTGCCTCAGCCTTCCAAGTAGCTGAAACTACAGGTGTGCGCCACAACACCCAGCTAATTTTTTAATTTATTGTAGAGACCAGGTCTTGCCAAGCTGCCCAGGCTGGTCTCAAATCCTTGAGCTCAGGCAATCCAATCACCTCTGCATCCAAAAGTGCTGGGATTACAGGCATGAGCCACTGTGCCCGGCAATGGACAGATTCTAATCTGCTCTGGGTCACCTGGAGACCCAGACACATAGCCTTAATGAATGGCTGTCCAGAGCTCATAGTGACAGGGGGAGGCATAAGCCTACAACTCTCGTGCATGGCTTTAGGGATATCATTTAGGCCGCCTGACCCAAACAAACTGGTCCTAACCTTCCATCTAGCCTCATCCAACAAATATGGAGCAGGTAGCATGCTAAGCACAGTGGATACAACACTGACTACAGAAGAGAGCCTTGCTCTCAAAGAGTTAATCTTCTACTGGTAGAACAATGATCTCCTATGCATCTACCCTGCCACCTACCCCAATCCCCTTTCTGTTTCTCATATGTAACAAGATTATTCTCATCCGAGGGCCTTTGCATTTGCACTGGCCCTACGCCATCACAGGGCCACCTCAAATGTTTACTCTTCAGAGGCCTCCTTCCCTGCCTGCCCTATTTCAAAGCACCACTACTCCATTCCTGTATAACCATAGAGCTCCAGTTTCCTTATCATGAAATGGCTCATTCCAAGTCTAGGTCACTTCTAGACCTAGTGAAGCTATCTTTTCACATGCATATAAACTATGCAAGAATATTCTGCATTCTCATGCCCATGTTCAGGGTCTAGCATGTTGCCTGGCACATCACAGTAGAAAAAAGTCAACAATTTACCATGTTTTTTCTGCCTATTTCTATCTGTGTATTATGAAGACAAGGGTTTCGTTCATCAAAACTAAAAAAGGTATAAGCACAGAAAACACACACAAAAACACATTAGCCTTAAGGAAAGCAAGTTCAGCACCATCACAAACCCAAAGGCACCATCTGATTCATCAGAGGTGCTTCTATACTAATTCCAAGAATTTTCTTTTAGTGGAAGACAAAGGCCTGGGTTCTTGGCAGCCATATTTGAATCCCTCTCCAACACTCTTCTGCAGCCCTGGAACATCCACCTACAACCACTGTTCACACAAGAGATGCAGTAAAGTGTAGTGAGAAACAAGGGAGACCCTGGGGTCAAGTTTCTATGTTTAATGCCACTTTGTTGCTGTGTGCTCTTGGGCAAGGTGATGCTCTCTCTGTCTCAGTTTCCTCCTTTGTAAAATAAGGGTTAATAATAATACCTACCATGGTACCTGGCTCTGGGTATTAAGTAAATGTGATAACTATTATTGTCTTTCTGCCTGATTATGAGTTACCTGCAGATGGGACCATCCCCACACACGGTTCCTTGTACACGACACTCTCTTAGTAATGGTGGTGGCATAACCATATGTTCTTGAAAGGGCAGGTGATCTTATAACTTGCATACTTTTCACATATTATGGAGCCACATGTAATTTAAAAGGCAGAATCCATGTTTTAGCTCTAAATCCTAAATCCATATGCTAAATCCAATACAGGTGTTGGCCAGAGAGTAAAGATTTTATTCTTTGCAGTCTACATAAGGTCTCTGTAGTATAGTCTTTTTAAAAAACAAAGACAAAACAATATTTTTAAAAACATAAAAAAGCATTCTTTTGTTTTTGTTTTTGAGTTGGAGTCTCACTCTGTCATCCAGACTGGAATGCAGTGGCTGTTCCCGGCGACCGCAGCCTCGAACTGCTGGGCTCCGGCGATCCTTCCGCCTCAGCCTTCTGAGTAGCCGGAATTACAGGTGCTTGCTACCACTCCCGGCTAATTAAAAAACCATTCTTAACTTATGTCTAAACAAAATCAGTCCATGGGAGATCCAGTCCACTGGCCACAACTGGCCAACCCCAATCTTATCTACTGCTAATAATTCATATTCCCCTCACTTTACTTGCTAATGAACTAGTAGTTTTGGGCTCTGGGGACAGACACCACCTAAAAGATCATCACTACCTAACAGACATTCTGAGTGATGCTGAATGGGCTAGGCATATGACATAACAGTGCCCAGAAGTCACAGAGTAAAAGCTAGGATGACCAGCTCACACTGTAAGTGCTCAACTGTGGACCAGGCAAGTGTTCCAAGTGTCTTTCATGTACTAACTGTTTACTCTCTAGTCCAGAGTGCTCTTCACTACAGCTCTCTGCTTAAATAAGATGATAAGGTTCAGTGCTCCCTTTCCACACTTCTCTTCTTTAAACAGCCCAACCACAGTGGATGAGGAATAATCGCATGCCCACTTCACAAAAGGGAAAACAACTTCTCTCTCACCTTTTGTGGTCCCCTCTTCATTTCTCCAGGCTGAGATTAAAAATATAGAAACTGGAGTAGTAAGACACATACGGGTTAATAAAAACTCCGCCACTCTCAGGCTGTGTGACCTCAAGCCACACCACATCGCAGAACGTTATTTTCCCCATCTTTAAAACAGGAACAACGTTCCCGACATTGACTCCCTAACAAGGCTACTATGAGGATTTAGAGCTAAAACATGGATTCTGTCTTTTAAAAAAAAGGAAAATTGGGGCGTACGGTCTAATGATTAGAGATTTACACATGCGTGTCACTGAAAAGCCTGTGGTTCCCAAGGCCATCCTTGCCAGTGAAGCTCATGTACCACGAGGTCCCAGGTGTGAATTCCAGCGCTGCCTTCTCACGAGCTGTGACCTTCAACAGGTCACTTCACCGCTGAGCCCATTCAACGTATATGCATCGAACCCTACGTGGTGTCAGGCACCATCCGAGTCGCCAGCCCCTCCTGGAGCTGAATCCGAGCTTCGGCTTTGGAAAGAGAGAAGCAGCGCGCAGGATTCAAGTGCAAAGCACCTGGGTCGCAGCGGGGAGGGACAGCGGCCCAAGGAGGCGCCTTCCTAGGCCCAGAGGCGCGTGAGCAGCTGCCCACACCCTCCACTCCGGTCCCGGGCGGCGCAGACCCTGGACAGAGGGAAGCCGCGGCCGGCTGGGCGGAGGAGGGTCGGGCGACGCAGGGCGCTGGAGGAAGGGTCCCGCGCCTCGAGGGAGGCCAGGGCGAAGGCCCTGAGCGGGTGGCAGGCGTCTCCTCGGCTCCCTCCCCTCCCAGGGCGGCTCTGAGTCCCGAACCCAGGCTCCCGCCACCAGCGCGACGTCCCAACAGCCCCAAACAGCCAGGCACTCACCGACCGAGGCCATCTTAGAGTCCTGGTGTCCGCTGTGCCGAGCCGCGCGGGGGCTGCCGGGTAGGGGCAGGCGCCCCAGCGGGCGCTGGGAGCAGAGGCTCATGGGAAGCAGGTCAGACCGGCGCGAACCTGGAACTGCAAGGGCGCCATGAAGTGAAGGACGAGGGCCTCGGAGGGCTGAGACCCAGGGGTCTCGCAGCTAGAGAGGTGGCGCCTGAGCCTGGGAGGAAGGGACCGAGAAAGGGCCTTCTCTGCCTGTGCCCTTCAGTTTGTTGTGAGAAATGAGATGGACACAGCAAAGACCCTTCACCTGGGTTGGATGGGAGGCGAGCTCCGATTCCCAAGGAATTGACAAGTGCCAGGTGTCCAGGATTAGACTACAAATCGGTTTTATTCAGGAGCACCTGTATGTGTCCAGGCTCTGGGCTAGACTCCGAGGAAACAAATAAACAAGACCCTGGGGTCATAAGTAAAGGTGGATGCTAGATCAAGTGGTAAGGACAGATTTTAATCAGTAATAACTATTGCAACCGGTAAAGAGTCCAGCATGACCCGAACTCAGCTTCGATTTGTATTGGGCATTTTAAAGGGCGAATGTGGGAATGGGGAGGGGGTGAGCGGGGCTTCAGTAGAGTCAGAGAAGTGAAAAGTGACCAAAAAGAGGAAAAGGGGTTGGTCAATGTGAAAGCTATCTGGGTTTGCTAACTGGTGCTTATGGAAGTTAGGTTCCTACCCTCCCACAGAGTTGGAAGACAAAGGCCCTATCCTCATGGGTTGGCCAGAGTAAACTGCAAATTCTGCAGCCTTGAGCTTTCGTAGACACCGTGTAAGAGGGGCTGGGATCACCATAGGGATGTGGCCTTGAGCTGTTAGAAATTGTTAGTGTTTATTAAAGTCTTTATAGATCGCCAGAGCCCAGCAGGTCGACACTGGGGTGGCTGTGAGTGTGCCACTGCACTCCAGCCACTCAGGCTTACAAAATAAAGTTTTTATAGGCTAAGACTTAGGCCTAGTTGAGAAAGGGCTCAGAGGAGCCTCCTAGAGTTTGGCCAAGGGGTCAGCCCACAGCTTCAGTTTTTCTTTCTGTCACAAGGATGGCTCCAAGCCTAATGATGCCTCACTACCATCTTGTTTTTTTCTGGAACGGCCACAATCTGGTATAGATAATCAAGGATTCAAATTAACTGGACTCCATTCCTGGTTCAGCAATTCTGGCTTGAGCACGTTACTTTCATTCCCCGAATCTCACTTTCCTCTTCTGTAAAATAGGGATGTAGCACTTACCAGGCATCCTTGTTGTAAGAATTAAAGGCAACAATGGGTGTAAAAAGAAAGGATTAAGAACTGAGTGGGCATTAGGACCTGGTCTGGTGAGCTGATAATTTTATCAGGAAGGTGACTTGGAGGAGTTAATAATCACACTTGTCTTTTATCAGTCATTTATTCATTTGCCAAACACACACTGCTCTGTACTGGGCACTGGGGACATCAAATCCAATTAGACATGATCTCTGCACTAATATTTCCTGATATTGTACAGGTGACTGGTGTGTAGGCAGGTGAGAACACAACAACCTACAAGGTGCACAGCAGGGAACTATTAATTCCTTATTTAGCGAGGGGGAATTCTGGGAGGGCTTTAGAGAAGAGGAGCGTATCCGAGCTGGCTTTTGAAAAATGCAGAGTGTGCCGCCCAAGTGGACAAGGTGATGAAGGGCACTTCAGGCACCAGGAAATGCATGTACACATGCATAGAAAGCTGATAGTGTGGTGACGAGTTTCATTCTGATGTTTTATACTGTTCTTCATCCATCAGACTCAAGAAAATTAAGTGCATTTGAGTACCTGCCACAGGTTAGAACCCATAGCATCTCTCCAGAAAGAACCTGAATTGCAAGTTAGTAGTCATGGTTTTGTTAAGAAATTACCTAACTGGGTTTTGCAGGAATATTCTGTTCTTTGTATTTTATCCCTCTGGTTCTTTTTTTTTTTTTTTTGAGTCAGAGTCTCACTCTGTCACCCAGACTGGAGTGCAGTGGCCGCTCCCGGCCACCGCAGCCTCGACCTGCCGGGCTCTGGCGATCCTTCCACCTCAGCCTTACGAGTAGCCGGAATTACAGGCACGCGCTACCATGCCCGGCTGATTTTTTGATTTATTGTAGAGATGAGGTTTCACCAAGTTGCCCAGGCGGGTCTCGATACCGCGGGCTCAGGCAATTCACTCACCTCGGCCTCCCAAAGCACGGGATTACAGACTGAGACACCAAGACCAGCCCTACATCTGTTTCTTTTTTAGCTTATTCCACTTAAAAATTAATTCTTGCTAAACAGTTCTCAGTGCTAGGGAAATTTGCCAAGACTCATTTCTTTAGAAGAGAACATAAGTCTTACAGGACATGCATATACTGTACTTCTCCAGTTTTCTCATAAGTTTAAATATATGGATTTTATGTCTGGGTAGAGAATTTTACCATGCCACATTCTTCTATAACAGGGATATTTATATCTCTATCATTATAGGTATGTTGGGAAAAATATATGCATATCTACAAGCCGACATGTGGTGCCTTTAAGGATTTTTAGCCTAAATATGATTGTATATTTCCCAAAGCCCCACAAGTATATGATTTTGAGTTTATAATAATTCAGCATGATATATGTAGTTCTTTTTTGAGTAAAAGGTTTTAAGTATTTTATTGAAAACTTTAAGGCTCATACAAAAGAAGAAGGAAGACTCTAGTCTAAATTCAGTTTTCTGAATTAACACTTAAAAAATAAAAATAAATTTGTCAATATGTATGACTACATGTATTTATTCAACAAATAGCATTTTGGGGCAGAAAGGAGGATTAGACATTATCCCTGCTTTCCAGGAGCTCACCTATATGGAAGATAAAAGTAGATAGTTATAAAAATATGGTACCAGAATACCATGGTAAGTGGGGCAGGGTGCTGTGTAAAAACTCTTGAGGGGACACTTGCCTTACACAAGGCCCAAGACTCAGGCAGGGCTTTCTAGAGAAAGTGACATCTAAACTGAGACTTCTGTGTCTCACAGTTTTGTTTGGTGAAGAGAGTGACACAGGAAGACCTATGTCACTCTTAGTTAAATAAAAAAAGAACCTGCAGTTGTTTTATAACAATTAGTCTTTTTATGACAGTGTTTCTGGCAGTGGATAGAGGAGAAGAAGAAGGTGCTGTGTTTTTCTGGCTCTAGTCTTCTTTTGTCCGATTTCTTTGTTTTTTAATGCCTTTTTCTATGGACACATACAAAGCCACATGACAATTATCTCCACCCAGTTTAGTATCTGATCTTGAACAAGAGATTTTTAGAAATTTATGTGTGTTTTATGTGAGGGAGTGTATGAAAGGGTAGCATGTAATCCAAGCTTTGTTGGAGTGACTGCCTGACCATGACCCCTTCTGTGAAAATTTTCCTTATACCCAAAGGACTTGCACCTATAGCCATGTTTGCCCAGGGTGACCCCTGAGACTGAAATATTCATAATTCATCTTTGTAGGACACTGACAGTGAGGCCTGTAATCTAATGTGGCCTGCAGTTGAGTTTTAAAAATCAGGAAATTTCAATGAAAATCCGGATGTCTAGTATTACATTGCCAAAGTCAAGAAGCAGCATGAGTTCTGTTTGTTGTAGGTCTTTTTCTTCCAGCCTCTTGTTTCACACCAGGTCAACTTCACACCTGTAATTACCTGTCTGGTCCCTGTAGGTGTTGGAATTTGTAACTCCTTATGTACAGCTGTGTCTGATTGAACCAGGTGTGGACAGATCTTGACCTTGGTGAGGTTAATCAGATTTTTTTTCTCTAGGCATTTTGAAATTGTCCCCCAGTACTACTTGGTTTAAACTTAAATCACAAAGAGATCCAAATATTTGGTTATGTCGATGCCAAAGCAGAGAAAGCACATCTAAAGGTAGAGGCAATAAGGTAAATGTTCCAGTAAAAAGGAGAGATACAAGACCCTGTATCCCCAGAGAGAGAGAGAGTGAATGTATCAACCTTGAATCTGAATGACTTCTCACATCCTGGCTGTACTTCCTGTCCTGTGTGCTGTCGGATACTTCTAATTTTTCATCCAGATCCCGCCTTTCACTTAAGCTTCTAAAGTGGGTTTTTGTTTTTTGTAACTGAATAAATCTTACTTAAGAGGCTTGCGTGTGGTTTTTGTGATATTTTTGTTTGAGTGGGGAAATGTGACTTTAGGTTTCCAGTAATTTTTCATAAATACTCTAGTTGGATTAGGACACAATCTTGTGTCCTAAAATATTGAAAAGAGTTTTCTAGTTGACTACTAGAAACCTCTAGACTATTCCAGTTTCATTAGCAGAACAAAACCTTGTCGTCACTGAGTAGGATTTGAACTGTTTTGACCTCTGGGTTCAAGCTTTCCCTAAGTAGTTGTATCTGTTCTTGAATGGACATATTGACATTTTGAGATTCTACTATGAAGAACTGACTTAGAATAAGCTAAAACACTGCATTCCTTCTTAATCTTGATGTATCATATAATATTTGATATACCATATAGTCTTGATGTATCATACTATTTTGTATATATAAAATAATATACTCGGATCATAATAAATTAAACCCCTGTGAACTACCATCCAACTTAAGAACTGTAGCATTCCCAAGTATTCATGTTTTCTTCCTTTTGATCTCATATGCCTTTTGATTCCAACAGTAACCACTGTACTGATTGAATGGATATACTGGATGGATTTTTCATTCCTCTTTCCCTTTCATTTCTTTTCTAATTTTAAAACAATTATATGTGTATGTGTATTGTATATTATATTATAATATATTATATTATAATATATATATAAAATCATCCCCAAACAAGATATATTTTAAATTTTGACTCATAAAATGGCTGTATATCATATGTCAGTGCTTCTTTCCACCTTTTTCACATCGTGGCATACGTTGAACTAGAAAATATTATAGAACCCCCTGGTATAAATGCTTATGGCTTACCACAAGACTCTGGCCACTTCAGGTACTATTCGCCCCAAGAGCTAAGGGAATCAGTATGTTAGAACCCTTTTACCCACTCACTGAGGCAACCATTTGGAAAGTACTGCTGTATGTGGTCATCTACACATACTGTTTCCACTTGGATTTTTGCTTCTAAGATTTATCCCTAGATGTAGCTGCAGTTTTTCCTTTTTATTGATGTATAATATTCTTTGTGAACTTATAAGCATTTTCATCTTATCCTATTTAAACCTTCTCTTTGCTTTTCATTTACACGAGGGGTCATACCAGCCTACCATGACTTATAGCAATCTACAGGATTTGATTTAATGTTTTCTTAGAATTCAAAAAGGTCATATTAAATGCTTGTTTAGTTTAGATTGAATCTTGGAGTATGTGACAACGAGAGTTAGAATTAGCTTGATCAGCTGAATATTATCTAACTTGTAGCTAACCTATCTTGGAAAACAAAATTTATAGTTAAATTAGAAAGTCAAAGAACATCCCATAGTAGTGCTCTTTTCTCTGGTAACTTATGTTCTCTAATTACCTTCGGCACAGTAGATGCTTTTCTCATAAATATTCAAAACATCCCATTCCTTTGATAAAGCATATTTCACTCATTCACTGAGTCCTGAACTAGAAAATAGATAAAATTTCCTTTGGTATCTTCAATTTCAGGATTTTGAGCTCAGCTTTATGTGGATAGATCTTGTCCCCTGTAATTTAAAGTAACTAGAGTAGCAAAGTTCTTTAGACTCTCCAGGGCCTATTAAGCATTATTTTTAAGATAGCATCTTTCCTTGTTTGTCATTTATGAATGTCTGGTCAGGAAATGGTCGTTAAAAGCTTCAAATCCCAATTGAATAATGTGTTCTTAAAAGTAGCTGCCAAGTGTAAATACCACTGATATACATTCATGCATATGATAGTATATAAATAACTGGGGAAAGCATAGCAAAGGTCAATCAATTATGTATAGGTCAGAATGCTTTCCATCTGGATTGAGTCATTTTAGCAAATGACATCATGTGTCCTTTGGAGTTTATTGTGAAATGTGGCTTGAGTCATTATAGATTGGCTTCTTCCCTGGGTTACCAGGATGGCAGTGGTGAGACTCAATAAATAAATGTATTGGACCCTGCAGGAGCAGATTTACATAATTAGGATGTAGTGATGGCTTCTTATTCTGCAGACAACCTGTGGGCACCATTCACCAATTTCTAGTTTTTTAATTCTTCTTGTTTGATTTTTTTGTTGTTTTTTTAAAGGAACTTGAAAACAAAAGAGTTGGAGCTGGGCCAGATGCTCTATATAACTGCAATAGATATTGTTCCATGAATTTGCAAGCAGGGAGTCAATAGCAGTGAATCTGGCACCCTTCTAATCTCTACTAACTTCATCTCTTCTGGAGGGAGCTACTTGGACCCTATAAGTTTGGTTTATAATATCTACTTTGATCTGATGGGGAGTAGTCACGCCAGATTGCCAAACTCTAGAGTGACTGGTAGGATAGGATGCTGTAAAGGATACTGGCATTTTCCAATTGGCACAACAGGAGCTGAATTTAGCTTATAGAACAAGTGATAAAAGAAGCTGCCAAGTCCAGTCATTTCCGATTAGTCAGGGCTTGAGGAGGTAAATGTTACTTGACAGAATTTAATGTGTGATTTTCCCCTCCCTTCAGGATATTTTGGAAATGTTAAAGTTATTGAGTTTTTTTTATTTTCAAGATAGGATAACTTGGAATGAAGAAGGACTTTCAGTCAAAACTGCTGTCATATTTTATAGGCATTTATAGTTGGAATCTAAGTTTAGTTTTGAGTCTTTGGAAGGACAAAAGCTTGGACATTCTCAGCAAAGATGAAAGGAAGTGTTCTTTTTCTTTAGGGAATTTATGGAATTTAGTGGAAAGACAGGCATGGGAACAGATTACCAAAGTATAAAATGATAGTTATTCTAGTAAGACATATGTGTGAATCCAGAGAGTATTGATATTTTTGGCACTAATTATATTATCCTTTACTTATTTATTTGGGTTACAAGTGAGTATGGCTAAGAAACGTGCTTACATTTGTTCTTAGACTCAAGGTATATTGAGAGTGAACGTTCAGCTTTCAAGATGGCTCCTATAGGGGAGGCAACATCTTATTTTTACTCTCTTAGGGGTTTTGCTTGACTGGGCCTGTCAATTAAACTGACATAAGACAGATTAACAGGAGAAAAGCATACAGAGTTATTTACTTTTTGTGTGATACGAAAGCCCTCATAAGGAAACAAAGTTTCAAAGAAGTGGCAAAACCTAGATGGTTTTGTATTAGTTGATCAAAGAGAGGC
Source organism: Tarsius wallacei (assembly GCA_963574415.1). NCBI lineage: Eukaryota > Metazoa > Chordata > Mammalia > Primates > Tarsiidae > Tarsius > Tarsius wallacei. The sequence goes on along the minus strand of CAUYQG010119563.1, from coordinate 11,702 downwards.
AATTGTGGGAAAGTAACTAAACTATGTGGAGAGGCTAAAGGAAGATAAGAATTATTTTAATAAGGTCTGTTTGTGGATTCTTTCAGTCTCAACTTCCCATTTGTGATGATAAGAAGGTTACTTTTTTTCTGGTATAGGGAGGACACCTTCCATATAGGGATTTTACCTCCTGCTTTAAGAATAAAAAGGTCAGAGAGACCTTCTTGTACTTGCTGGGTCTTTTCTTTTGTTTTTGTTGTTGTTGTTGTTGGTGGTGGTGGTGTTTTTTTGGGGGGGGGGCGTTGTGTGTATATGTTTGTTTTGTTTAGTTGCCTGTAGCTCAAAATAATCCTGATGTTAAAGTGGCATATTTTGGGGTGGCATATTCTGCTACTCTTCACTACTCTGTGCTTTGGCCATTCATAGGCAGTGTGGCTGCCCTGCTCCTGGAATGGTACTGGCTATTCTGATATGACCCAAAACCTTAACTCTATTTCAGTGAAACTCCATAGATTCTTAGGGACTATTCTTTGATTGTGACTACACAGACAACCAAAACAAATGATTCAAAGATGAATAAGTAAGTCAAGTTGCCACTGACTTGTCAAGTTGCCTGTGGTATCTAGCTGATTGCACTGTTTTGTTTTCTTTCCCCCACTATAGTGGTTGGCTGAGATTACAATCTGCGGTCATGGATCGATCAACTGATTCAGTGTGATATAGATAGATAAAAACCAGAATCTTTTCTGCTCCTTCAAGGAGACCGCTCTATTTAGAGGAAACAGCCCTGCTATAGCTGTAAGTGCTTGCTAATGAAGAACAAGGTCTATCTCCCATGTTTTTTTGCTCCATCCAATTCATTCTTCTTAAATACTCCTACCAGAGATTTTCTTGCATCTTCTACCCAGATATTAATGCTTAAGCATATAAGAGGGTGACAGAAGTCATTAGGAGTCAAGAGACCTGCGTTCTAATCCTTGTTTCACCATGAACCAGCTGAGTAATGTTAGGCAACGTGTTTCGCATCTCTGGATATTTTTATTTCTTTAGTTGTTTCACTTCCTTTTGGTCATGGGCTATCTTAATATTGGGATTCTCAGTGCCTTAAGCAGTACCTGGCACCATAGTAGATCTTAAGTGTTCCCTGACTAGAAAAATAGTAATATTAATAGCAATAAAAAGTATATGTTGAAGGGAATGAAAATATTAATAGAGTTAAGTTACGCTAAGAATTCTGTTATTGACATGTTCTATTTGCCTGTGCTCTTGTTCCTTGGGTGAACTGAGACTCCAACTCACAGCCTCCAGAAGATTTCTCTTGAAGAATACTGAAGAAATACTCTTGAAGAAAAGCTTCTTTTTCTTATATCTGGTATTTTTCTGATTACAAAGCAGTATATATTTATGGTAGAAAATATAAAAGCTACAGATAAGCAAAAAAAAAAAACTTTTATATATCAGAAATAGGTTCAGCAGCAAAGTGAAGAAAATCCACCCAGTGGCGACTTTCTCCAATTCTTCAGAAGACAGTCTGGAGCTGATGTTTTGGTCTCTCTCTTCTGCTGTTCTTAGCATGTTATCCTTTTGTCTTCATGGTCACAATAAAGCTGCTCCTCCTCCAGGCATCATATTTATATTGGAAAGATAAAGGATAAATACAAAATGGAACCTGTTAGATGAATCTGTCCCTTTTAATCAAGATCAAAAAAAGCTCTCCTAGCAGATATACAATATCTCATTTTGGGGAACTTTCAGCTGCAAGGAATGATGGAGTGAAGGGGCTTTGAATGAAAAATGGCCAGCCAATCAATGCCAAACCTTCAGTCTTATACAAATATAGCCATTGTGAGTAAATATGATAATATAATACCTACTATTTTTGCAATGTATTTTCACCTTAATAATACCACAGATCTTTTTCCATGTTATTAAACACTCTACTACTTAATTTTCAATGTCTGCATAGTATAGTAATGCACCACTTAATGAGAAATGTATCATTAGGTGATTTTTGTCCTTTTGTAAATGTCGTGGAGTTACTTACTCAAACCTAAATGTATACTTATACACACCTAGGCTGCATGGGATAACCTGTTGCTCCTAGGCTACAACCTTTACAACATATTACTGTACTGAATACAGTAGGTGATTTTAACTCAATGGTAATTATTTGTGTATCTAAACATAGAAAAGGCAATGTACTGTCCTATGACATTATGTAATTATTTGTATATCTAAACATAGAAAAGGTAATGTGTTGTCCTATGACATTATGACAACTACAATATCACTAGACAAGAACAATGTTTTAGCTCCATTATAATCTTATGTAACCATTGTACATATGGTCTGTCATTGATCAAAACATTGTTATGTGGTGGATGACTGTATCGCACTTTGTGACTATACCATAAATAATTATTTTGAACAATCTTCTTTTGTTTGACATCCCAAATTTTACTTTTTTTTTTTTTTTGAGTTGGACTCTCACTCTGTCACTCAGACTGGAGTGCAGTGGCATGCTCATGGCCACTCCAGTGTCGACCTGCTGGACTCTGGCGATCCTTCCACCTTAGCCTTCCAAGTAGCCGGAATTACAGGCATGCACTACCACACCTGGGTAATTTTTGGATTTATTGTAGAGATGAGGTCTTGCTAAGTTGCCTAGGCTGTTCTTGAACCCATGGGCTCAGGCAATTCCCTCACCTTGGCCTCTCAAAGTGCTGGGATTACAGGCTTGAGCTACCACGCCCTGCATCCAAATTTTAATATTATAAATAATGTAGTGATGAACATACTTGTAGATATATCTTTTTCTGGACTCTTTCAACCTTTTTTATTTCATTTTTAGTCTCCTTTTAAAAAAAATCTGAAAAAACAACGATACAAAAAAATAAGCAGATATTTAGTTATCCTCTTTAAACAGATTCTTGGAAGAGGAATTTTTAATAACTCATGTAACTTAGATTATGTCTGCAGGATGCAACATATCTTCTTGATTTGGCATAGTCAGAGAAGTAATTGGTAAATTTGGAGATAGAGTAGGGAGGAGGGAAGTGGTTCATTTTCTAATGGAATCAGTTTAATCAGTTTAGTTAAAATGAATTAATGCCTTTTGCCAGTCTGATCAAGGGGTTCTAGACATTTTCAGATATGTTGATTTCCAGAATCTCTCCTGCCTGAAAATGTAGTTTCACATAGCATTGTGTTTCTTTTTGTATGAAGGTTGTCAAATGAGAGTGGGAAGGTAGTATATCTCAGAGTTCATTGGTCGGAATGTATTGTGGACATGTCAAGGTTGAAAGCCTGTCATCCACACCAGCTAGAAGCAGAAGATGCATAGAAGTTTGTCCTCCAAGGGAGTAAGAGGAGGGAATGCTGTCACTTGTGCCCCTCTTAGCACTATTGGTGCAATATTTGGTGAGGGGATTAATGACCCCTTCCCTTGCTTGAGAACTTAACAGTGGATCAGCAAGGCCAAGCATAAGGCAGAGAGTTCTGGAGCTTGCTGAGTACATTACGTCTTATAACAGGGCTTTAAATGTCAACACTTTTTCTAATGTATGCTAGGAGTACTAACTGAGACACTGACCCATGCCCTTTGACTATGTCCACCTGTATGTTTCTTTTTTTAATGTTGCAAAATAAGGTTAATTTTTATGGTGAATATTTTATGGCCTGCTTTCTGTTATGTGCCAGACAAATTGAGGGCGGTGGAAATTGATGGGTGATGAAGATAAAAGAGCAGTGTTGACCTTTTGGGAAATCATTCATCATACTGCTTCCTCTCTAAGTGGTTTTCCAGTCGCAGCACATATTTGCTAATCACTACGTTTGACTCTCAATTCTGCAGGGGCTGATTGTCTTATTGTGGGTTGCTTTTTCTTTTTTTAAAAAATTTGGTTATTGTTGCAACTATTTCATTACCTGTTAGTTCCTCCACCAGAGGGGGCTTGTGGATAGAGAGAGGTGGGAATTAATAATTCAGTTTCTTTCTGGGCTCTTCATTATGACTTGTTTCTCCTCAGTGGCTGAGTGGACTTTAAGCAATTCAACCACCTACTCTTCTTTGAGTCTTCCTGTCTCCAGGGGAATTTAGTTACAAGATGACTGTCGTTGGCAGTGGCCACAGACTAGAATAGTTAACTAGTGCTAATGAATGATCTATTACCAGAATACTTTTTGGTTTTCATGTTGATCAAAGACCATTCAGGAGAAACTAAAGGAAGAATAGTCTCTGAGTTCAACCCTTTATCAAATACCATAAACTATGGAATTCATCATAGAAAAAGCATAAATTGGTATTCTGGACCCAAAGTGAATCCAAGGCCGAGCATCTGGTAGAATCTCCCTCAAAATATTGTAGACATATGTAGGCTCTTAAGTTATTGAGCATTCTGCTTGACTTTTGCCATTACCTAGAGTTCAGAAGCACAGTTTATATACAAGACCCCCTAGGGATGAATGAGCCTGCAGGACCTGTAGGCTTGGATGAATACTCAGCACCTGGTTTAGGTGAGGACACTTAAGGAAAAGATTTTGCCTTGAGGAGGACCCAGAGTAATGACTAGGGAATCTGACTCATTATAGTATTGTGCTGATTATCTTCATAGAAGGTGTTTCTTAATTATGTTTTTTAGGGTCTATTAAACTAGGAACCCTTTCCTATCTCTGAGGTAATGACTATTTTGATTGCAATAAAATGGAAATTGGGGACATTAAGAGAGAGAAACTAACAAAAAATGTTTTACTGTTCCTTTATTCCTAATCAAATGTAATATCAAGAAATATCCAGATATTACCTGAACTCTGCCTGTCTCTGCCAAATGAAGTTGGGATTCTTTAATTGGGTGAATGGTCCTGGGCCCTAGACTGGCATTGTTCATTTGGTTGGTGAGTGCAGATGGACAGTTGTTGCTTTTAACTTTATAGTCAAGCTTCTGAGAGCACAAATACAAGACCATTCTGGATGTTTATACATATGATTGGGTGCACATGGGGATGCAGGTTCTGATCTTTTTGAAAGAGCCGGGCTCGGTGGCTCAGCCTGTAATCCCGCACCTTGGGAGGCTGAGCTGAGTGGATTGCCTGAGCCCGCGGGTTCGAGACCCGCCTGGGCAAGCGAGACCTCATCTCTACAATAAATCAAAAAAATTAGCCGGGTGTGGTAACGCGTGCCTGTAATTCCAGCTACTTGGAAGGCTGAGGCTGAAGGATCGCCGGAGCCCAGCAGGTCGAGGTTGCGGTGGCCTGGAGCGGCCACTGCACTCCAGTCTGGGTGACAGAGTGAGACCCCAACTCAAAAAAAAAAAAAAAAAGAAAATTGTTAAGGTCCAAATTATAGGCTTGCAGTTGCTGCCAATTCAAAAACTTTTACCTAATTTTGTATACCAGATTCTTTACATTCTTTTAGAGAAACATTAAAAGCAAGAAATCTGATTTTTAAACAACAACAAAATCTTTTAACAGGAATTTTTTTTAAAGTTACATTTTTCTTCCTTTGTTAGAGATAGAAAGCCTGTCTTTGGGGGAAGGGATACTTAGATCCCCGAAAAACAGGCTGCAGTCATAGTCTGTTAATACCAGATGCTTCTTATGGGAAGGAATAATTCTTACATGGTGATGTTTTAGACTTTACAACGTTCTTTTTTTGCAAGCTGGTACAGAATTTGGTCTGAGAAGAGACTGAAGTGAATTAAAATGGATTTTGGGATCCTACTAACTGGGAATGCTGATATTATTGAGCATGACTTCTGTTATCTCTCTGCTACAAACTTACAAACTTCCCTAGGCTCATACCTATTCTTGCCCCATTTCCTCAAGACTCAGATTAAGAATAATTTCCAGTGTTTTCAAACTCTTTTCTGAATGCTTCCTTCACCTTTTACTCTTCTGCCCATTCCATACAGTGACCACTAGCCACCTGTGACTATTTATATTGAAATTAGTCAAAATCAAAGTAAAAAATTTGGATCCTTAGACACACTAGCCTCACTTCACGGGCTAAGAGGCACATGTGACTATTGACTGTCTTGCAGGATAGTGTATGTATCAGCATTTCCATCATCACAGAAAGTACTGTTGGATAGCACTGCTGGATACTCTTGGATACCTCCTAAGGAGGCTTTCCTCTTACTCTCTCTGGTGGTGGCTGTTTTTTACTCAGTGTCTAGCAGTGGGGTTGATGACCTCTTTCATCTTCATTGTCACTTCTAGATAGCTTTTTCCCCCTTCATCCACAGAAACACTTTTAAAGTGCATGCTATTAAACTATCCTACGACTTACTCCTCTGTATTTATTGAAGATTTTACCCCCAACTCTTTGTCTTTATTCTGTAACTCTCCTGCCATCATTCTTAGTAAAAATATTTGCATGCTTTTACTCATGCTTTTACCTGGCCACTCAGTTCCTTGAGTTTCTTACTTTCAAAAATCTCTCTCCACTTCATGGCCACACCCCAGGCTAGTGGTTCACAATCTAGGAAGCATTTGCAAATGTAGTGAGTGCTACTGGCATTTAGAGGGCAAAAGCTAAGGATGCAAAATGTCATCCAGTACATGAGACTGTTCTGTACAATGAAGAATTGTTTCACCCCAAATGTCAATAGTGCCCTTGTTAAGAAATGCTGTACTAACCTTCAAAGTGTGTTTCAAAGCACTCCTCCCTAACCACCATCTCCTGTCTTGTCAGGGCTGCTATCTCATATAGCATTAGCATCTCTACTGCAACAGTTCTTTGATCCCCTAGGACCTCCAATCTATTGAACTACTGCTTTTATGCACTATTCATTATCCCCTCACACCCTCACCTCCCTCCATGCCTAGCTTAGATGTTTGGTTCAGTTCTTCTTTACATGCATACTCAACTCCTTTGCTTGTCACTATCATCCACATCTGGCAAAACTCTGACCCTCACTTAGCTTTCTCCCTACTTAGGGTCTTAGTGTGGATGGTTGGAGGAGAACACAAAAATGTGATGATTGCCATGCTTAAATGGATGTCTACACGGTTCAAGTAGATCCTCTGTTCTACTTGGCAGTCCTACATTGTTTACCTAATATGTCTACTCTCTGAGACAACTTTTCACACCTTCTCCTCTACCTCAACTGTCCAAACTCTACCCCTCATTCTCCCACTCTGTTTATTTCCTCACTTTATACTTCATGAGGAAATAGAAACAATCAGAGGAAACTACCTTATCTTCTCCAGAAAATGTACAAGCCTGCCTCCCCACCCACCGACTCTGTCTCCTTTCCAGTACTCTGCAGGAACTGTATAAAACCCTGTATGTACCTCCCCATCGTCATCCTCAGAATTAATTCCACTGTCTTTGCTATGACCTCAAGGCTTTTCAAGACTTGCCTTTTCTTTCTTGCCTCATCTCATACCACTCACTTTTCTCACTATGGTCTGTTGACACTGGTTTTCTTGCTGTTACTCAAATATGTCAAGCTTATTTCTACTTCATCATCTTTGTATTAGCTGTTGCTTCTGTCTAGAAGTCTTCTCCTCTAGATATTTATATACCTTTACCTCCTGTTATATGCAGGAGTCTGTTCAATGTTATCAGAGAATTCTTCCTTGACCACTCACCTACCATAGCTTTCCTCCTCTTGCATCGTTCCTTATCTCTTAATCCTGTTTTATTTTCTTCTCATGACTTATCACTCCTTAACATCATATTATAAATTCATGTTAATTTGTTTATTGGCAAAATATAACTACTGTGAAGGTAGGGAATTTGCCTGTCTTGTTTATTTCTATATCCTCAGTGCCTAGAACAGTGTTTCATACTCAATATTTGCTAAGCATTTAACACATTTTTTGATAAATGGATGTTGCATAAATAAAGTGTACTGACTACTATGGCAAAAGCTCTTTTAATTTGGCATGGCTTTACTACTCTGAGCCATATGATGACTCAATTTTCTTACCACTTTCCTCCATTTGAAAGATTGGGAATCTTTCTTTTGTACAGTGTCCTATAATATCACTTGTCTTTCATTTGATATAAATACATCATTTACATATTAATTCTGCCTTTGTTCTTTTCTCATTAGCCCATAACAATTAAAATAGATCATTACTCTGCCACACTATGAGTTTTTATGATGTCATATCAAAGTCTCCATTAATTAAATAACTTAATAAATTAAAGTCTTATTCCATGACAATATCTTTCTATTGCAAATTATCTTCACTAAAGAGCACAATAGCAGAATGGGACAATTTTAGCATTAGAACGTGCCAATCTAACAGCCAGATGTGTTTACTGACACATTGAAAGTTAAAAGCTGTCATTTTAAGTGATTGTTTGGTTCCAGTGACACTGAGGACAGCACAGTGTTGATGGGGAAGAAAAGACAAACTTAGGCACTGCTATTGGAAGCCACAGCTCAATTATCAGGTTGTCATTTAGATTCTTCAGAACATTAATTGGAATAAAACCACAAAAATTAAAAAAAATTATATAGAATATTTGGAGTTGTGAGACTGTGCCTTTATATTTTCAGTTTGAGAAACACTGAGCTGCAAAGTAAAGTTCAAATTTCTTAACTTATAGCATAAGGCCCTCATTTAACTGGAGGGCAAATTGGAGTAGTAGGTAGTAAGATAAAGGCAGGGATAGAAAAGATACTCATGCCATTATCTAGGTAAAAGATGATGAGAGCCTGGGATAGGGACGAAGAGATGTGTAAGAAGAGACAAATGGGAGTAATTTCATAGAAATTTTTTAAAATAGGGGCGGGTTTGAGAGGGAAGTACAGCAACATTGGGGGTAGATGATAAATTGTAACATTTACTTTCATGGCATAGATAAAGAAGTAAGAGTAGTGGATTTACTTTGGAATTTTTTGTCTTATTTGTATAAATGCTTATGATTTTCAGCCTTAACATAATATAATTTGCTAATGTGTCTAAATTATTTATTGAGAATAGCCAAATTATGAGCTTAAGCTGGATACATCAATACTTGCTGTGGTGTACAGTACTTGGTACATTTAGAGGCCACAATCCCTGACTTTTAGGAAACTGTAGATTAATTAAATGGCTGAAGTGTAAGGTCAAATATATCAGTAGTCACAGCAAATATAAAAATGCTTAAACTTACCTGTCAATAGGCAAAGATTGTTAAGTTGGATGAGGGGGAAGTTTATATTATCTTTAAAAACTATTCATAAGGGACATCACTATTAAGGTTAATGGCATAGGAATATTGAAAGAAAATAGATGGATGTTGACACAATACACCATGCAAATACCATTCAAAAGAAAGCTGGTGACATTGTATTAATATCAGGCAAAATACATTTTAAAAATAAAAAATATTACAGACAAAGAGATTATTCAGTGATAAAACAACAATTAGCCAGAAAGAACTAATCCTGAACCTTCATTACTTAATATAATCCTTTCAAAAGTATGTAACATAAAAACGGATATAATCATCAGGTATTGAGAACCTACATAATCATAATCTGGGAGTTTTAACTATTTTTCTTTCAGACACTGATATATCAAACTAAGGAAAAATAGAAGGGATAAAGAATATTTAAACAACATAGCTGAATAGCTTGGTCAAATGGGCATATATAGAACTTCAAACTGCACTAACAGAGAATATACATACCTTGAAAGCCTTAACACTAATAATAAAAATCATATTTGCTACATTCTTTATCTCAGAGAACAAAAAATTAGGCTAAAAACTGATAGACATGAAAAACTCTATATATTTGGAAACTCAAAATCATACCACTAAATAATTGAGTCAAAGAAAAGTAGTATTGGAAATTGGCACATACTTTAACTTTTATGGGACACAGCTAAAGAGTTACATACAGAGAAATTTCTAGATTCACAAATGTAGATATTAGAATTGAAGGAAGACATTATTAATGAATTAAGCATTCAACTAAAAAGGTATAAATAGAATAGCAGAGTAAACTCAAATATAGTAGAGGGAAAGAATAATACAAAATATTATAAAAACAAATGTACTGGAATACAAAGGAATAATAGAGAATATCAGCAAAGCAAAAGGTGTTTATTTTAAAGACTAAAAGAGCAAATTAACACCTGGCAAATTTGATCACTACAGAGAAAGAGAGAGAAGTACAAACAGTATTACAAATGAAAAAGGGGTCTAAATATTATAGATGCAATAGAAAATAACAGGTCAAAAGAATAGACCATGAATTAACAATTTTATGGCAATACACTTGAAAACATCCATTTTAATAACTAGGAATACCCAGTATTTGTATGATAGACATATTCTAAGCTGGTATCACAACTAGAGATTGGGAAACATGATGTGTAGGTTGTGTTTGGCTTCCTAGAATGGAAGCTCATTCATTCACTCAAGAGATATTTGTGGATACCTAATGTAAACTTGTAATTGTGCTGGTGCTAACTTGTATTTTTATGAATAGGATGGACATTAAATAAATCATTAAAAATAAGTATTTACAATGTGGTAAGTGCAGTATAGGAAAAGTGAGAGGGTTTAACAAGAACCAGATTTTACTAGAGTGAAGAGCAGATTAGCAAAGGTACTTAAAGTGACATTCAAGCTGTGACCTAAATAATGAGCATAAGTTATCCAGGTTAGAAGGTTGAACAGAGTCTAAAGACAGAGCAACAAGAAAACTATATATCAAAGCACTGTAGTATGAAGGACCAATGGGGAGCTATGGGATGAAAAGGTAGAAGGGTGTGCAATTCCATTTCAGTGATTGCCATGGAATATAGTCAGGATTTGTATAAGCCAAACACATAAAAGTCACATGTCTGCAAAGCATAAACATATTTTCCCTTGTTAATAGCTTTATTTAAGTGCCTAAGAACATAATATGTGAAGAAAGTATAAAAACCTGAATGGGAAGGAAATAAGCCAACATCTTTCAGAATAGTGATTGCTTCTAGAGAAAGGAGAACAGAAGGGACTTCAATATCTGTCCCTTGTAAATGGCTGTTCCCTTCCTGAAAGAATGTATAAAGTTAGCCACATTTATGAGTTTGCTAATTTCTTTAAGTGATGGCATTAATGGAATGGAGTCTTCTGTTTAATAAACTAGGCAGAAAATTATGGAAGAGAACCTTAGAGATGCCATTCTTAAGGGAGCAGCAGTGTAGACAGTGCTACTTCAAGTATGGTATGTGGATCGATTCACAAAGAGGGAGATGCAGAATTTGAGAGTGTTTAGAATGACACTTTCCCACACAGTCGCCACTAGTTACATGTGGCTACTGAGTGCATGAAATATTGCCAGTCTGAATGATACAAGCTGGAAGTGGAAAATACACACTGGATTTTGATGACTTAGTATAAAAAAGTGAAATATCCTAATAATATTTGTATATTGATTACATGTTGAAATGATAAGATTGTGGATATGTTAAGCTACATAAGATATTATTAAAATGAATTTCACCTGTTTCTTTTTATATTTTTTAATTTGGCGAATAGAAAGCTTAAAATTATACATGTGGGTTTTTCTGTTGGATAATGCTGGTTTAGACTTTTATAGCAGTTTGGCATTGCCACTATATTACAGTTTATTTTTATTTTTATTTTATTTATTTATTTATTTTTGAGTTGGAGTCTCACTCTGTCGCCCAGACTGGAGTGCAGTGGCCGCTCCCGGCCACCGCAGCCTCGACCTGCTGGGCTCCGGCGATCCTTCCGCCTCAGCCTTCCAAGTAGCTGGAATTACAGG
>CAUYQG010119554.1:0-51988 GCA_963574415.1 Tarsius wallacei | reverse complement strand
TTTTTTTTTTCTCTGTCGCCTAGGCAGTAGTGTAGTGGCACAATAATGGTTACCGCAGACTTGACCAGCTAGGCTCAAGTGGTCCTTCCCCTTCAACCTCCCGAGTAGCTGAAACTACAGATGTGCTAATTTTTTTTTTTTAAATTCATCGTAGAGACAAGATCTTGTCAAGTGCCCAGGCTGGTCTTGAACCTCTGGGTTCAGGTAGTCCTCTTGCTTCTGCCTCCCAAAGTGCTGGGATTACAGTTGTAAGCCACCGTGCCCGATTACTCTCATCTTTCAGCTGTTTCTGTATTCATCATCTTCATCTCTCTGTGAACTTACCTGTCTTCTGCTTACCTAGACTAACCTGTGCTTTTGGTTTTGCATTTATTTATGGTATTTCCCCCTTTGTCTTCAAGTGAATGTTCTATTTTTACTTCCAAGATATATTCTTTCTTTTATCTTTTTCCTTTTCCTTTTCTTGCTCCAGTTCTTCCTGTTCTTCCTCAGCAACTCACATTGAGTAGATCTATTGTAAGCTTCAAATTCCATACCCTGCCTTTTCTGTGTCTCTGTTGTTACCATTTTGCTTCCATGTATTAAAGATCTGGCCCTTTTCTGTCATATTTACGAAGCACTTAGCCTCATTTTCTGCATCTGCAAAATAGGGGATGGCAAAACTTACCTTACAAGATTGCTATGAGGGCTGAATTAGGTGATGCATGTCAGGCACATTGCGCAGTGTAAAAGAAGTGCTCATTAAATGTTCGAAGCAGTGGATATAGTAGTTGTAATATTGAACACCCTGGTATGATAGAAAATGTTTCTATTGAACACCCCTCTATTTTGGCTGAATTGATATTTAGGGGCCAGTCATGAAGAGCTTTATGTATCATGAGAATATCACATCTTACTTCATAGGCAGTAGAAACCTGAAGAACTTCATTACTAGGAGAGACGTGGTCTCATTGGTTTAAAAAAAAAAAAGTCCTTCTTTGAACCTTAATGTCCCTGTCCCCCATCTATCAAATTTAAAGATTAGGCAGTTTTACTAATTGCTAGTGTTTACAATGTGACATGCAATTAGAGCAAGAGTTTAACAAAAACAGACATCTCACTAAAGTTCGGTACTTTATTCAGCAACCCTCGGCTGTTTAACTAATCATTGCTTGCTATAACTGTGTTTTTGCTTATACTACTCAGCCCAGAACAAATCTTCTTCACCTTACCCTGAGTCTCAACCTTTTTTTTCTGAAGTATGGTGTTAACTCCTTGGATTTGAATCTTAGGGCAAGTTTGGCATTGACATGTTGTTTCTTGGAATCTGCTGGGCTGTATGAGTGGTAAGGCCATGAGCAGACAGACAGAATAGTCCAGTGAATGTCAGCTTGAATCCCCAGTTTTACCACTTACTTTTGTAGAATGGGGATAATTATAGTATCCAAGCTCTGGGTTGTTTTAAGGATTAAATAAGGTGGTATGTATAAGCATATAGAAAGTGTTATCTACATGTTGGCTACTATTGTTACCATGACTATCATTGAGGAAACTTTGCAGATTTACACTCTGCCAAGGTAGATATTGGTTTACCTGTAGGATACTCTCTCTGTTTTTATTTTTTTTGAGTGGGAGGCTCACCCTGTTGCCCAGGCTGGAGTGCAGTGGCATGCTCATGGCTACCACAGTGTCGACCTGCTGGGCTCAGGCCATCCTTCTGCCTCAGCCTTCCAAGTAGCTGGAACTACAGGCATGTGCCACCACGCTCTGATAATTTTTTTGATTTATTGTAGAGATGAGGTCTCGCCGAAATACCCAGGCTGGTCTCGAACCCATGGGCTCAGGCAATCCTCTCATCTCAGCCTCCCAAAATGCTGGGATTATAGGCGTGAGCCACTGCTTCTGGCCTCTCTTTGTTTTTAGAAGACCTCTGAGAAATTTTTTTTCTATCCAAATGTCACCTTTACTGTCATACATGAAAGAAAAAAATTGGAAAAAGAGTTGCATAAATTTTGCAGCTTTGAAACCTTGTAATGTGCCTGTTTTTTCCCCAGTTAGAAGGCTCATTCCTAATTTCCATAATGGCCACTTTGCCTCCATCACATTCACTAAATTAAATTAGGCTTGATGGTGGGTCCCAAAATCTTAACCATAACCTTGTTGAGCTTCTGTTTCCTTGTCCATAAAATGGGGATTAAGTGAAAACTACCTTAGTCCTCAACAAATGGTATAAACTCACGTACAGCACATTAAACAAACCTTTGAGGTATTTAAAAGAGCAAAGGATTATGGTCCTTAAGTACTTTTAGTTTCTGAGGTTGGCACATTGTGCCTTGCTGGACCATGCAGTTGAAGAATAGTTTTTACCGATGGCTTTCCTAACTTCTTTAGAGCTGCTTTGGGGCTGCTCCTGCTTTCTGCTTGTCCTTTCATCTAAAAACACACTTCTCAAAAAAATACATTCCACAGACTTTTTTTGCTTCGCATTCAACTAAAGTTTAAATGTGAATTGTTTGTTTTTACTTATTAATAATACTTTGTGGGCCGGGTACAGTGGCTTAAGCCTATAATCTCAGCACTTTGGGAGGCCAAGGTGAGGGGATTGTCTGAGCCCACAGGTTCAAGAACAGCCCCGGCAACTTGACGAGACCTCATCTCTACAGTAAATTAAAAAATCAGTCTGGTGTGGTAGCGTGTGCCTCTAGTTCTGGCTACTTGGAAGACTGAGGCGAAAGGATCACCTGAGCCCAGCAGGTCGACGCTGAGGTGGCGATGAGCGTGCCACTGCACTCCAGCCTAGGCAACAGAGTGAGATTCCAAAATAATAATAATAATAATAATAGTAATAGTAATAATTTGCAGAACATTTAATAGCTTCCACAGTGCTTTTCTTATCTAGTCCTCACAATAGTCTCAGGAGATTGGTTAATTTCTCTGTTTTGTGTATGCAGAATCTAAGCACAGTGACATAAGGACACAATTTGGATTCAGACCAGGTTTCACGAGCAAAATCTGCACTTTTGCACTGCATACAGTTGCGATGGTGTATTCTGGTGAATCTTCAGCTTAGAGACACGTTTAAATCAGGGGTTAGCAAACTTTTCCTATCAAGGTCCAGATAGTAAGATTTTAGTCTTTATGGGCCAGTTGATGTTTGTTTTCACTACTCAATTCTGCCGGGGCAGCGCTGAAGCGTCCATAGACAATCCATAGGTGAACCAGGCAGGAGTTGGTATGCCGATAAAACTATGAATGCTGAAATGGAATTTCATGTAAATTTACATGTCTTGAAACATTTTTCTTTTGTTTTTTTTCCCTCTAGCCATTAGAAAATTTAGAATATATTCTTAGCTTACAGGTCCTACAAAAACAAGTGGTGGATCACATTTGCCAACCCCCGGACAGGATGAGTGTTTCCAGTTCCATTCAAATATTGCACTCTTCTGCCAGTGAGGCATCTTTGTTTACACAGCTCTGAATTCTCTGGGATCTCAGATAACTTGGAGCTGGGAGGATTTTAGATCTCTTAAAAGAAGAACCTGGGGTCCAGAGGGAGCCAGCCAGGTGCATTGCCGGCTGTTGGCTATGCCGCAAGCAAGAAGCTTGCCCGGCAGAAACCAGGCTTCCGGGTTCTCCATGCGGTGGTCTGTTTTATTTTAGTTTTTTTTTTCCAGCTGCCCATCATTTGGTCGAGTTTCTTCATATTCTAGGCACTCTGTCAGTTTCTTAATTTTCCCCCCAAAGTTTTGAGTTTTATTCATAAGCCTTAAAAAAAAATTAGAGGTATGTAACACAGGAATACATTTTCATTATAAAAGATTCAAACACTGGCAAAAACATGTATGTTGAATATTTAAAATCTCACTGCTTCCACTTTCCAGAAGTAACTACTCTTAAGTTAAATTTTTTTTCAGTAATTTTTAAAAATTTTAAAATACTGCATTTGACCATCTATAATTATATAAACCTAAACATCTGCATATAAGATCATATGTGTTCTCCAACTGACCTTTTCCCCCACTGAAGCCTCTTGGAGACGTATCATAGTGGTTCAGTCTTTTTCCTTTGGGTAAATTTGTGTGTGGGGAGGATAGGTTCACAGCTATCTAAGAAGTCACCACACAATGAAAAAAACACAATGTCATTTTTTACAGTGGACAATGGAACCATTTTGGAATGTCACCCGTTTCTGAGGCAATTGGCAAGAGGATTTGCCTGGAAGGATCAGGACAGGGTCTTTGGGTATGAGCTCAAAGAGGCTGCATCTGACAGCCTCCAATGCAGTCCTGGGTGCCCTGTGACCTTGGGGTGGTGTCTATAACAAAACTTCTTACCGCGAGTGTGCTGTGAAAATGCAGCTTTTGCATTGTTCAGCTGTGCTACCATTGATGCTTTAACCCCATTGTATCCCAAAGCAGAAGCAGAGGAAGACATTTCAAAGTAATTGAATGCAGTAATTGAAATTTCAAAAGTAATTGAGAGATGAGAGCTTTCCTATTTGGAGGCATCAGCTGGATTTTTCCCCAAGTTCTTTTCATTGTATCTTGTTAGCTTTAGAAATAAGAATGGAGAGGACATAAAGCAGAACATGTGGTATAATGCAGATCTTGACATGCCTCTGGGTTCTCATTCTTTTTTAGGTATGGAACTCAGTAGATAGCCCTGTCAAATATAGGCAGTAACTTTGTAAATACTCTCTCTTGAAAAAAGAGAGCCTTTATCGCGTTCTTGGCAGTCTGTCATGTGGTGCTCTTGTGAATGTGGGCTCTGGCCTAAATTGACCGTGAACTACAACAGCCCTGTTGCTAAAGTCAATAACTTGAAATTCTCTTGGAATCCCCATATCACAAATTTCCTTGCAATCATACCTTTTTTCCTTTCATTCTCTATTCCCATGGGTTTTTTTCAGTTTCAGCAGAAATGTAAAAAATTGTGTATTTTCAAGTATACGGACTTGCCATAGTTTAGGAACTCTTTTTCTAATCTATATAACACATGTGAAAATTGAAAATAAAAACATTATCTGTGTTAGTAAGAACTTATTCATTAGTTATGCAGATTATTTGTTTGTTTAACTTTAAAATATAAATGCATATCCTTTTCTCTTGTTTTTGCTTGATGAAAGAAACTTTTAAAAAACATTTTTAGTGGTACTAAAATCCTTGATTAGAAACCGTGTTAAGGATTTTTGTTTCATTGTGCTTTGGGGAGAAATATCTTAAAATTTGTACATATGAGTTTGTTTTATGTGTATGAATCTGAAGTGAATCAAAGTCATGTGACTCAGCAAATCTCTGGAATAACTTTTCGAAATTTTTATTCATTGTATCTGTTTTTCTCCGTTGATTGCTATTGATTTTTTAAGACACACGTAACCTAACTTAGTGCTGTGTTGGGTGTCTTCTCTTTGGCCTCCTTTAGTTGCTTATTCTGTCCTGTCAAGCTGACACATAAAAGCTCAGTCGGTTTTAGCTCTGTGGACTGCTTCAGTGTCGTATTGTGACTGACCTCCTGACGAAACGGAAATCAGCATGTGATATCCACCTCGAGCCTGCCGGCCTTTGCTTCATATGCTTTGTGAAAGATACGGTCATTTTGCACACAGGATGTTATAATGGGATATCAACATTTTACTGATCTAGAAACCTGTGTATGAATTAAGTAAGCTTTCTTTTTAAAAAGAAAATTTGCAGTTGTAAAATTTTAGCCCTATTTTAATTTTGAGATCTGGATGAAACATAATCCCTGGAGTGCTCTTTCGCTGTTGCGGTATAATCTTTTCATATGATACCTGATTTAGTTGGAAACAAATTAGTAACTATGCATGCTTAAAGAAGCAATTTAAACAGGATTTTAGAGAAACCTAATCAGAATTGTAAAGTGATACTGGCCAATCGATTGCATTATATAGAGTTACTAGGTTAGATGTAGCTTTTAGGTAAGTGAGGGCAGATCTGAAGCTCCTGTACCACTATTGTCAAAAGCATTTGCCTTTCTCAAAAAAAAAAAAAAAAAAAAAAAAAAAGAATGAAAAGGCGGGGAACTCCTTTTCCTTTGAGTTTATTGGTTCATTCAGAAATGATTCAATGTAGCCTTCTCCAGTCACTTGGGCTGATGCCAGTCAGACAATGGAACTGTCCTTGGCTGTGACGTGGTTTCACAAATTACGGTCAGCATGCTGGGCAAGGCCAGCTGTGTGGAGGTGGGCAGAATTTGTTATGTGGTTAGGGGGCATGAAAAGGGCAAAGAGGTGCAGCTCTAAACTTGAAGATTAAGCAACCATTCCAGAGGCCTGTGCGGCATGTGGCCAAGGAATTGGACTCAATGAGGTTAAAGACTGTCAGGTAGCAATAGACCCGACTTGTGACCTCTTGCTGCTTTACATGTGGACTGTAGGCAGGAAAAAATAAACAACTATTTCAAATCATTTGTATCTCTTGTTAGCTTTTATATATACACACACGTACTATTAAATACATAATTGCAATTTGTTTAGACCACTTATTTTCAATTCGTAATTTTTAACACATTTTCCTGTGTTGGTATCATTGCTAGTATTTCTGCTGTTTTTTAACTTGTGATCTTTCCATTTTCTTTATATGTGTTCGTAGAGATATTAATTCCCCTCTTAGTACTGTTTTCATGGCATCCCAGAGATTTTGGTAAGATGTTTTTTTGTTTTCATTTGTTTCCAGGGATCTTTTAATTTCTGTTTTGGTTTTCGTGTTGACCTAGGAGTTGTTTAGCATCATGCTGTTTAGTGTCCATGTCTTCGTGGGTTTTGGGGGAACTTTTCTGCTGCTTTTTGAGTTAGAATTTAGGTTGACCTCTCAAGTATAGTTTATTGTCATATTTAGTTCATCCATAGATATGTATATTATACTAGGTTCTGGGTATAAAAATAAATGGAAGTAGCTGCCTTGTTACTGAAGACCCACCTGCAAACTACCCTGTTTTACAGAGAAGGAAGTCGAGGTCTGCAGAGGTTGAGTGACTCACCTCACTTCAGGTCCTCTAGCTGTTGGAGCTAGATTGGATTCCTGCTCTTGTATTTCCATTACAAAGTGAGAGATGTTTCCCTTCATCTTTGTAAACTATCTTTCTATTCAACAGCCTCTGCTGTCCAGGAGACAAGTAGACAGACAAATCAAAACTTCTAAATAATTAATATAATAGAGGTTTCCTCAGAGGTCTCCGAGACCACGGAAGAGATAGTTTTTATTTTGCCTGGTTGTTTTAAGACAGGCTTGATAGGGAAGATGACCCTTGAGTCAAGGTTTTAAAGATGAGTAAAGAGCCCCTGATAACTTCTGGAACTGTGTGTTTTAAGGCTTCTTATCAGTGAAAATATCAGTGCACCAATATCAGCAGTAGGCCCTGCCTGGGAGGAGGTTAGGAGCTGCAGTCTACTTGGAAGTAACATTGAGGAAGAGCGACAGGAAGCGCATGTTGGTTTTACTAACTTGTGGATTAGTTTTCTTTTCTGCATAACAAATTTAGTGGCTTAAAAAACACACATGATTACCTCAGTGTTTCTGGAGATAAGGCAATGTGTAGCTGCCATTCTCTTTTCAGGGTCTCAGAAGGCTGCAATCGAGGCATTAGCTGGGCTGCATTCTCATCTGGAGGCTTGACTAGGGAAGGCTTCCTCAGACTGTTGGCAGAATTCATTTCCTAGTGGCTACAGAATTCACAGCAGCTTGCTTCTTCAGTGTGGAAGGGAGGGTTTCTAATTTCTGGGAAGGCTTGGACTGTCTTTTAAAGGGCTCACTGGATTAGATCAGGCCCACCAAGAACATTCTTGCTTTGATTAACTTACTGTCAACTGATTGGGGGCTTTAATTATATCTGCAAAATCCCTATCTCTTCCTTTACTGTATATTTTTTGTTTAGATGCAAGACAAAAGTCTTGCCCCTACTCAAAAGTGTAGTTACTAGGGGTCATGAATCCTAGGGAGTTATTTTAGAATTCTGCCAACTATAGGTTCATAAAAATAGCAGTGGTTTGTGTTAGTCTGCTCAGGCTGCCATAACAAAATACCACAGCCTAAGTGACTTAAACAATAGAAATTTGTTTCTCACGGTTCTGGAGGTTGGAAGTCCAAGATCAAGGTGCTGGGAAGATAGTTTTCATTCTGAGGCCTCTTGGCTTGGAGGTGTGCTTATGTGTCCTTTTAGTGCATGTGCAGGGGGAGAGAGAGTGGGAGAGCCCATGCATGCCTGTGCCCAAACCTTGGTCTCTCTTCTTATAAAAACACCAATCTAGTCAGATAACCTTTTAAAACCTGTATTACCTTTTCTTAGGCACTGGCTCCAAATACAATTCAAATTGGAGGTAGTGCTTCGACATAGAAATTTGGTGAGGGGATTGTACAGTTCAATCCCTAGCAGGTTAAACGAATCTTTGGGTCACATTTTGCTCATATGAAGAGATTTTAATTGGTGTGGTGGTATAGATGCCTCCCCCAAGAACATCATGACTTCATCATATTGTGGTATGACCTTGGGCACGTTACCTACTCTAAGGGATGGTTTCCTTCAGCTGAAATAGTGGTTGACAACATTAACTACTGATTAACTACTGTGTAGAATTTTTGTTAGCATTGCATCGGTCAGCATGTGTAAATCACCTACAGAGTGCTGAGCGCATAGTAGGTGCTTATTAAATGGTGGCTGTATTTGTGCTTTGGTATATATTTG
The DNA here is from genome assembly GCA_963574415.1 of Tarsius wallacei. Taxonomy (NCBI): domain Eukaryota; kingdom Metazoa; phylum Chordata; class Mammalia; order Primates; family Tarsiidae; genus Tarsius; species Tarsius wallacei. The sequence goes on along the minus strand of CAUYQG010119554.1, from coordinate 43,309 downwards.
TGGCTATATTTTGGTACATCTTTTTATTTTTTTATTATCCACCTTAAATGAGAAATTCCCCATAAATACTTCCATTTCTTGCAGCAGAAAGTCATTGCCTCACCTGAAGTTATAGGACTGTGGCATTTATAAGCCTCTGTCCTTTGGTATTTATAAGCTTATTTATGCCCTGTATTATTTGTATACATCTCTTATTTCCTCTGTTAAAGTATCTGTTTCTTTAAAGGACCATTTTACCCCTTATTTATCTTTCATAGTGCCTTGCACATTAATATTTATTTAGTTTAAACAATGTTGAATGAATGAATAAATAAATAAATGGATGTAGCCTCTGAGGTAATGTGTTTTCTCTTTCATCTAAATCTTTGTTTCTCAGCCCTTTCTAACTCATGCCTCCTTTTGATAAGTATAAATGTCCTCACCCCCCTTCCAGTATTCAAATATATTCTCCCAAAAGACTAGGCCCTCCTGGTCCTTACCTCCCTTGACAATATGGAAGCTAGACTTTTCCTACAAATCCTCAACAATTGAGATTATTTTATCAAGCTCTACCTTCATGTGGTATGTTATTAAAAAATTAGTTTTCTTCCTTTTCCAAATGGGAAATTATAATCCTGAATATACACTTTCAACTATTTATATAGCATCCGTTCATTTCACCTGGGAGAATTACTACTCTAAATGGTTTCTGACATACTATAGCATCTGACATACTGTTATAGGCAGTAGTGAAGCTAGCATTAAATGTTTAGATGTAGTATTAAGTCTCTACCAATTTTGCACATGTGTAAGAGAATTTTCTGTTTTCACTTTTTATACGAGGGGGACCCAAAAAAGCCCGGAATTGTCTTTTGGAGGGTGGACCCCTTGTACTACAGGTTTCCTCCGCTAGTGTTCTAGGAACCCATCAGTGTCAGTGGACCAGCTAGTGTTGTTGTGAGAGGCTTTTTGTCTTCAGTGAATTTTTTTCCTGGAGATTCTTTCAACATGTTTGCCCATTTCATGATGGGTGATTTACACTAACAACCTGTCCGTACTGAGCTGAGTGTTTTGCAGTTTCTGATCAAAAAAACCAACGAAACTTCTGTGCCCCACCCTCCCTATTCACCTGATGTCGCCCTGAGCAACGTTTTTGTTTTTTTTTTTTTTTTTGAGTTGGAGTTTCACTCAGTCACCCAGACTGGAGTGCAGTGGCCGCTCCCAGCCACCGCGGCCTCGACCTGCTGGGCTCCGGTGGCGATCCTTCCGCCTCAGCCTTCCAAGTAGCTGGAATTACAGGCGCGTGCTACCACGCCTGGCTGATTTTTTGATTTATTGTAGAGATGAGGTCTCGCTTGCCCAGGCGGGTCTCGAACCCGTGGGCTCAGGCAATCCACTCACCTCAGCCTCCAAAAGCGCGGGATTACAGGCTGAGCTACCGAGCCCGGCCTGAGCAACTTTTTTTGTTTCCCCAGTTGAAAAAAGTCCTCAAAGGGAAACATTTTGCTGACGTGGAAGAGGTAAAACAAAAAAACGTCAGCAACACTAAAAGGCATCACAACTGATGAGTTCAAAAACTTGTGAGCAGTGGGAAAAGCATCTCAATAGGTGTATTGCATCTAACTGAGAGTGCTTTAAGAATAAATCCACAACTTTTTATAAATAAATTCCGTGTCCCTTCTCACATAGTTCTTTTGAAAGGGTTTAAATTGATATGCATTTGAATTTGTGAACCCTGTTTTCCAAAGCGAGTCCAGCTTGTGTAACTTACGTGACCCTAGACAATTGTTATGGCTTCACAATGCCTTTCTTTCCAAAACTTAAAGCATTTTGTAGACATTAGTTTATTAATACTTAGGGCATCCCTGTAAGCTAAGTGAAAATTGGGAACTACAGCTGTTATTCTGCAGGCAAGTAACACACAGCTGAGAGGTTAAGGAGAGAATGTGTGTGCCCTGGCAGACTCTACCTTACTGCTCAGCAGACTTGCTAGCCTGCAACCTGTGTCTCTTTACCAAGCCAGTAAACCAAACACCTCTGGTCACAAGATACAGAGTAAATGTGTAAGATGGTGCTTGTTTTTAAAGCAATACGTAAGAATCAAAATCATTGTTACTGAAAGGAAGGTAAAGTACATCTGGTCTCCAAAGGAGGTCTCTTTTAAGTTCGCAGTGACCCATTAAAAGACAGTCTATTTGGAATTGGATTGCATTGAATGGGCATGTTTTAAATCAGCCCCCTTCTATATTCTGGAAGTTATTTTATGCTTTTGAAAAAATCTTGGATTGGTGTTGTCATCCCTGCTTTTATGGAATGTTGAGGATGTGGGAGATGTAACTGAGGTTGCAGGCAGGGTGGAGTCTTCAGATTTAAGGACTTTTGTAGGAATTGGGCTTTTTTTTTCTGGAAAGCCAAATCAATGGTGAAGAAAATAGATCCTTTGGCTAGTTTGATGCTTACATGAGTTCATTTGAAATATGATTATATAGTGGGAGAGTGGTACCCAGAAACTGTTAAAGTCACCTTTTCCTCCCTCATTCTGTACTCTTAGCATTTTCTTTTACACACAGAATGCTCTTTAGCCTATCTCTGTTAATTTGGTTGTGGTGACAGGTTTTTAGATGAAGACCCATCAGTTATCAATAGTGAGCAAGAAATTAAATATAAAGTATGTGAACCAACAGTAACAAGATACTCATATTTTCTAAAAGACTGAATAAATGCAGGTTTATGTGTTTTGAGTATACATAAAATGGATATATTATGTGTTTTGGTCGCACATTTCTAAAATTTCTGATCATGACTTTTTATTAGAAAGTGTAAGAAAGGAAGAGTATGGGAATTTGAAGTGGTTTACAGTAGATAGTGTGCCAGTCTAAGATAGTGCTGCTTTTTCTTGATGTAGATATATCAAGATATATGTTTTGGACCAGGTTTGGTGGCTCAGCCTGTAATCCCAGCAGTTTGTGAGGCTGAGGCGAGTGGATTGCCTGAGTGTGCAGATTCGGGACCAGCCTGGGCAACTTGGCGAGACCTCATCTCTAGAAGAAATCAAAAATTAGCTGGGCATGGTAGCATGCGCCTGTAGTCCGGCTACTTGGAAGTTTGAGGCGGAAGGATCACTGGAGCCCAGCAGGTGGACTCTGGGGTGGCTGTGAGTGTGCTGCTGTACTCCAGTCTGAGCGACAGAGTGACTCCAACTCAAAAAAATAAATAAATAAGGTATATATTTTGTAACATATATTAAAATTTTTCAGTAGTGAATCTGTGCTTTTATGTTCTAGTTATTCTTTTAAGATAGTAGAAATCCTTCATGCCCTGAACCATAGATTTGTGTATTAATTCACTTAGCAGAAGAGTATTGATATTGAGGGTCATTAGCATGAACCACCTTCAACTTACTTTCATACTGAAGGGGGTAATGTCACTCCTTTGGTTTTCCTCCTTTCTCCCTTTTTCCCCTCACCCATTTTTAAAATAGCAGTGCTTTTCATACTGTCAGAATTTCATGTTGTGACACCCTACTCAGAAGTTATGACAGCAGGGTAATGACAGCAACTGCCTCCTGAGAATCAATCAGGCAATTAATTTTGTAAATGAAATGCTGATTATACAAAGCTTCACATGAGAGGCCCAGTGATTAAAATCAATTTAACAAATTGTTTCAGGTGGGACTTGATTAATAATTTGCCATAAATGTTAAGGATATATGACCAGCATACTTTGTTGATGCTGTTACTATCCACCTATATAAAAAAAATCTGCAAGTATCTTTATCTTATTTACACTTTGGTTGTTTGTCTATCTAAATAGGCCTAACAATGAGAATGGAGTACATTATTACATTTTCATACCATCCTAGTTCATGCTTTCCTGTGTTCTGCTTAAAACAAAAGTTGCCCAGACAGGTTTGTGTTCAGCCTAAGTAAGCAAGTCATTTTTCTATGTAGGACATTTTAGACTTTTCTTATGCTAACATGTATTATGAATCTTAAAGAATGACATGTATTTTATAGACATTTTCTATTCTTAATTACAGTAACATCTATGAACAGTTTGGGACATGTTTTAAGAATACTAGAAATAGTGGCATTGTAGCATGGAAATTAAAAAATGCTTATGTTTGAAGCATTGTAATTTGAATCCAGGAGAAGTCACACTTGAATAAAGAAATGTATATGGCTTGATGTCTTTATTTTTTGTTGTTGTTTTTTTTTGAGTTGGGGTCTCACTGTGTCACCCAGGCTGGAGTGCAGTGACAAGCTCATGGCCACCCCATTGTTGACCTACTGGGCTCAGGCCATCCTTCCGCCTCAGCCTTCCAAGTAGCTGGAACTACAAACGTGTGCTACCATGCCCAGCTAATTTTTTGATTTATTGTAGAGGTCTCGCCAAGTTGCCCAGACTGTTCTCGAACCCATGGGCTCAGGCAATCCCCTCACCTTGGCCTCCCAAAGTGCTGGGATTACAGGTTGGAGCTACCGCTCCTGGCCTGGATGTCTTTCTAATATCATGTGTGGAACATTTATTATGTGCCTGTTACAAGCAAGACTCATTTTTCATAATTATTATTACGTATAGTTGACACACCTTGGAAGGCAGTATAATATCGTTTAGAAGAGGATGGCTTGGCGAGAGGTGAGGGTTAAGGTGCACTTTTTTTTTTTTGAGTCGAGGTCTTACTCTGTCACCCAGACTGTAGTGCAGTGGCATGGCCATGACACTCATGGCTCATGGCAGCCTCAATTTCCTGGGCTCAGGTGATCCCTCCACCTCAGCCTCCCAAGCATCTGGAACTACAGTCTACTTTTTTATTTATTTATTTTTTTTGTAGAGATGAGGTCTTGCTATGTTCCCCCGGCTAGTCCTGAATTTCTGGGCTCAAGCAGTCCATCCACCTTGGCCTCTCAAAGTGCTGGGATCGCTGGGCTCGGTGGCTCAGCCTGTAATCCCACGCTTTGGGAGGCTGAGGTGAGTGAATTGCCTGAGCCCCCGTGGGTTCGAAACCTGCCTGGGCAACTTGGCGAGACCTCATCTCTAAAATAAATCAAAAAATTAGCCGGGTGTGGCAGTGCGTGCCTGGACTTCCAGCTACTTGGAAGGCTGAGGTGGAAGGATTGCCGGAGCCCAGCAGGTCGAGGCTGTGGTGGCTGGGAGCGGCCACTGCACTCCAGTCTGGGCGACAGAGTGAGACTCCAACTCAAAAAAAAAAAAAGAAAGAAAAGAAAAAAGGGCTGGGATCACAGGGGTCACAGGCTGAACAGGTGGCAGGGTGTATCACCTCCATGCCCAGCTAGACTTCTTAATCTTTTCTCTTAATTAAATAAATAATAGCAACAGTAACTGTCCACTGGGTGTCAGCAGTTTGGGCTATGTAGAGTATTAGGATAAGGAAAACAGCATTTCTGGCCTTAAGGAGCTGATCACCTGATGAGGGAGACAGAGATTAAAAGTTGCAGTTGGTTGTGATAAGTATTTAATGTATTAAATGAGAGAGTTATGGTTGTAGAGCCCTGAGAAGGTAGACTGATTTACCCAGTGGTATTTTGCAGGGTCTGGAAGAGCTTCTTTAGTTTACAGGGTAGCCAAAGCTGTGTAGGGTGCAATAGCATTCTAGAAACAGGCATGGGGTTGTGTGCTTTAGGGCTTTGGTTTGGAGGTGTGCAACAGAGCTGTCCAGATTCAGCATGGGCTAAGGCTGAACAGGTGGCAGGGTGTATCACCTTGGGGTGGTGAATCTTGTTTATTTGGACTGGTTTTTCTGGATTTTGAATTTTTTAGACACCTTTATGTCCTCCTTTCTACATATTGACCTTCAAGGCAGTTTATTGATAAGATTTCTGGTCAAAGAATGAAGCAGCAAGGAGAAATAGCTCTAACAGTTCACATTCTCTTGGATACTCCAACACAGTTAGAAGGTCTGGTGGGGAGGAAGAAGGAATGATTCTGGAATTATAGCATGCTAGAATAGCAAGGAACTTCATTTCTTTTAGCTCCCCCCCTTTTTTAAAGAAACTTTTTTTTGGAAATAATTTCAAATTTGCAGGAAAGTTGCAGGTATAGTACAGAGGAATTCTGATACATAACATCTGAACATTTTGCTACATTTATTTTATTACTCTGTTTCTCCATCCGTCTATTTATCATTCATCCATAATGCATTTTCTCAGAATCCTTTCAGAGTAGGTTGTGTGCTTCTTGGCCCTTTATTCCTTAATATTTCAGAGTGCATTTCCTAGGTACAGGTGCACTTATCACTGTCTGGAAGCTTAACCTTAATTACTTTAGCCTATAGTCTGTATTCTAATTTTGTCTATTGTCCTAATAGTATCTATATAGCAATCTTCTTTCCTTCAGTATAAGAGCCAATGTGGGCTTATATGTTGAATTTACTTGCCCTTTCTTAGAATATATGATTTTACTATTATTCGTCATGTCAGCTTATTTTTCTTTGAGTAACCACTTTACAATAAGAGTCAATATGTGCTTTCACTTAGTTATGGCTCTGAGAAAGTAGATCTCTAATACAGCCATCTCTCTGAAAAGAATTTTAAACTGGGGCATATAGCCTGTATATCAGGGTGGCAAGTACTCTTTGTCCAGAGATAGGTGAGTCATTTGATAATGTTCATGACATTTTAATTGGTATTTTCTTTAATACAATGTTAGAGTTGCTAATTTACAAAAAACTTTGGAAGAGGCATGAAGCAATCATGGGGATTGCTGGGGAAATTATTAACTTCTCTGTCTTTAGGCTGTGTTCTGATCTGTTTTTGGGATTGTTTAACCATGCAAAACACACTAAACATCTTTTGAATGGTTGTCTAAGGGAGGTATTACTTTCACTTGAAAGATGGGGAAACTGAGGTTTAGAACACTTGAATAATTTACTCAGCACTTCATGGCTAGTCAGAAATAGGAAAGTGATAAGAACTCAGGACTACTTGATGGCATACTTTATGTGCTTTCCGCTGTGCTGGAGATAGCAAATTGGTTTTTGCTTGTGCAAAATCTGTTGGTTGATAGTGGCTGCCTGCAAATCCACGGGGTGAAAGATTCTGAGGCTTACTGGACTTGGGGACATCTAATGCTAGGATTGGTTAGCAATGTCTGTCTTCTGCACGTTGATGGAGGCGTGGAGGATTTCCATGTCTCATATTGATTGTTCTGGAATTATTCCTCTGTGTAATAATGATGATAATAGAAATCTGTCCTTACTAAAAGCCTGTTATGTGCCAAGAAGTTGAATATATTACCTCCAGTTCCGTAACAACTCTGTAATGATAGTAGTGGTAGTGTTCTCTGTGTACAGATGCGTTAAGTGAGGTGCAGAGAAGCTAAGTGATGGCTTTCTTCAGCATCCACAGCTACAAGTGGTGGGGTTAAAATGTGACATGGTCTCACAAAAGCTTCCTTTCTTGATTTAAATCTGTATTTATGTGGGAAGTATACCAGATTATTTCTCTTTCTTTAAATAAGCGCTTGTTACTAGGCTGTCAGTGGTGACACGTGAATATGAACAATATTGCATACTTAGTGATTAAATATTAGAAAATGTTCAAGCCATGATGAAAACTTTACAATTTCTTTGGGTGACAAGAATAACAAATTTGAGGGAAAATAAAAATCTATTACTATTTTGGTATTGCTTTTAGATCTAATTTACTCTCAAAATAAATACATACATACACACACACACACACACTTTGGTTTGTTCATAAAATATTACATTAGCTAAATTAAATTTTGAAGTGTAGTTTAGCCAAACAGTAATTTACTCATTGAATTGACTTACAAGCTACTGAGCTTTGGGGGATTAAGCTAATAACATGTTTTGCCAGTGTATAAAAATGAGACAAAAACGGGAACCAAAATAGTCTTATTTTCTGGACTTATTCTGGGATACCTGGAGGATAGCTATAGATGGGTTTGAGATTTGTTTTACCCTCTTCAGCATTCCTGTCTTAAGACAGTGTAGGTGAGCGGAACAAACGTTGATCACACAAACAAATATTATTGCAGACTTTGATTAGTGCTATGAAGGAACAGTTCAATGTTTTCTGAGGGGATCCTGCCTGCGTCTGGTGCTCGGGGAGGACTTCTCTAAGGATGTGATGTTGGAGCCGAGCCCTGCAGGAGAGCAGAACTCATTTTTGGTGAAAGAACAGCATATTTGAAGGCCCAGTGATGAGAATGCATGTGGTTTTTCTAGAGGCCCACAGAGGCTAGTGTGGTCAGAGGGCAGATTTCTTGTTGGCGGTAATGGTGAGTCCCACAGACTGACTTGGTAAGGAGTTGACTGTTGTGGGGAGGGTATGATATGTTCCTTTGAATTCTGACTTGTACATCTGGATGGATGGGGTGTTTTTCACTGAGATCAGAGAGAGGTGGAGAGGATCCTGAGGACATCCAGGCAGGAATGTTGGGTGTAGAGCTCCAGGGCTTACAGGAACCAGCCAAGGGAGACACATTTGGAAGACACAAGCATGGGGAGGTGATGGAAGCCTTGGTTTGCGTGAACTTGTGAAAAGTGATTTGTCTGCAGTGAGCCTTGGTTTGTTTGTTTTTTTCTTCTACCACTTCTGTCCCATGTTGAGCCATGGTTTTTTACTTCTTGTGTCTATTGGTCATCAAGCCTACATTCTAGTTAGAGCCCTACTATTTAACTGGCCATGTGGTATTGAGGGAGCCATTCCTTTCTCTATTCAACAAATGTTAATTACACCAGGCATTGTACTAAGTGCTAGGTATGCAAAGAAAAAATTTTCACCTTTAATTAACAGTCTGCTGGGGAGACAGGAAGTTAAATTGTTGAGTTATTTTGCTCTGACTTCAATTTACTAATTTGTTAAGAGGAAAGGAAAAGAGATTTAGGAAGCTTCTACTCTGTGATAAGTCCTATGGTATCTCATTTAATCCACCAGCAACACTGGGAGGTGAGTATGACTGTACCCTATTAAATAGCAGGTCTAAATGTATGTAGCTAATAAGCAGTATGGACAGGATTCGCACCCAGATTTGTCTGACTCGGACCCCCCTACCTTTTCCCTTGTAATGTTTTGTCTTGCATTATGTGGTCCTGAACTTTGGACTATTTATTTTATATGTTAGAATACATGTAGGAATTGGAAGTGGGCAAGAGGTTGTCTCCCAAAGGAGGATATGGTGCTGTGCTTGCATAGCAGGAATAGTAAGTGAATGGGAGGAGTGCTAGGGTTCAGTGGAAAATTTTCTAATGAGGATCTTCTTCAAGAATGCTGATGCCTGCATAGTGGTTAGCTCAAGGCTCTGTCCTCTCCCTTCCCCTCTTCTGTGTTTTATTAGTGACGTTGATGAAGACTTGTATGAGATGGTATGCTGATCTCATTGGTGGTTGGTGTCAAGCTAGAAAATGCAGTTACTGTAATGTGTTAGATGTCAGAATCAAAATCTGGAAAAAATCTCATCGGGGTAGAATGGTGACCAGGAATAAGCAAAATGAAAATAAGCAAAGATAGGACAAGCTTCTGCCACTAGGGTCAACTCACCAACTGTCTGATATGAGATGTCACAGCTGATATGGTGATGGGGCTGCCTAGAGAACACAGAGCTTTTAGGTTATATTTGTACCAGATGGCTTGTACATCTGGATGGATGGGGTGTCTTCTGGAAAAAAGGAGGCCAGAACCCTACCGTAATACCTTTTGAATTAAGGGGACTAAGAACTGGCACGTGTCACTCAGAAAATGGACTAGCTATCTTCAAGTATTCTGCCAAAGGTCCAAAGTAAAACCAATAGGTGTAAATTACAAGGAACAGACTTCTGTTACATAGGAGGAAGAAATTCATAACTTTCATGGTTGTAGGTATTTAGAGGAGGTTCGTATGTACATCATGTATGGACCATTGAGGTTCTTGTCAGTTCTAAGGTTCTGAGTTTCATTGGTGATTCCTTGATCAGGTGTCTTAAGGATTGTGATCACCTGAGAATGTATTAAGTTGCTTTGGAAATGCATGACAGATGGCTTGGAGAGGAATTGGCACGCATTATGAAATAAGGTAGAGATTCTTCAGTGCCCACTTCTTTGACTTGAACTGATTTTAACTCTTTTAGAGAACAACCTTACCAATCGTGTGCATTCCATATTCTCTCACTGACCTTACATGTGTCTTCTGTATGTGTGTACAGAATTGACATAGAGTTGATGAGTGATTTTTACTTTTGATCATTGAGAGCCTTTTGCTTTACGTGAGTAGTCAGCACTCCAGTCAGTTACTGGAGATGTGCCATAACACACGGAAATGGAAAAGTAGTACAGGAGTTAGGTAACAGTACCAGGCAACACAGAAGGCCGTCACACGGCAGGTCCCATAGACAGAAGTGCTGCTGGGCGTGATGCAGGGTCCTCCATGGTCCCCAACCAACCAGCCCTGAATGAGGCTTGCTGTGGGTAGGCAGTGTGGTGGTGCTGGAGGGAGGAAGCCCAGTGCTGGGCAGCTGTGTTGCTGCCTCCCGCCCTCTGCAGAGAGCGAGAGCAGTGTTTGAAGTGTGCTTAGGGAAAAACAGAGGCAGTTTCAAGCTATATTTAGACACTGTCATAGAAAAGTAAACACAGATTGCTTCCCGATAGGACAGCAACTGTGTCACTGTGGCTGCTTGATTCTTACCAGCCTAGTTTCACATGGCCATAATTTGTGTGCATCGCAATTTTAATAACATTAATATTGTCTTGTATGGCCTTTTCCATGTCTCTGTATTTCCACTTTGTTGATACGTTATGGCTTGTTCACCGATTCCCTAATAGTTAGGTTTTTGCGGCTGTTCTCAGTTGGTCAGTGGCTCCTGGGCTCCAGGTACCCGGTCGCACTCTTTTGAAGTCTGAGAGCCTTTATAGTTCTAACTAATTTGATGTTCACAATTATTGTTTACTGAATGAGAAAACTAAGAAACAAGGTCACAATGTATTCAAGGTCACCAGTAGTGGTCAGTGGTGGGACAGGGCTGTGGATTCACTCTGAATCCAGAGCTCCTGCTTCCCTGCTGGGCAGTGTGACACATCACACAGCTGCAGACATGTTGGATTAAGCAGTCTTCCCTAGCTCCCTTTGAGCAGGAGTATTAGAATTGGAACAAGTTTCAAAAGTTTTCTTTAGTTACTGGTAAGAGAACATTGTCTCCCAAACAATAAATCGAGAAGGGAAGAGTTTTTCTTTCTATGAGCTCTTGTTTAATCCAGATATGTAGACATGATTATAGATCAAGATGTGATAGTTCTGTCTGTGTTTTTTTTTTTTTTTTGCAAGGCTTTTCTCCAATTTGTGGTTTAAGAAACTGGGCTGGAAAAATAGTGAAATACTGTATTCATAAGGAGACTTCTATTAAACTATGTCCTTTACTTGGTATTTAGGAACAATGCTATTATATAGCTATCTTTACTATAAATACATGTGTAGGCATACTCTGAAAGAGTGATAATGAAGGTGTATCTAAGTATAAAAGCATGAAGTATATCTATAGTCTACCAAAAGTATGTAAGCAAGTTGTGCTTTAATTGGGTAATTTTCAAAAGGGTAGTTGGAGTCCCAAGCCAGTGTCTGGAAGCCTATTTAACTTATAATATAGCTGAACTGTGCTACCCAACATGCTTAGACTCTATATAAAAATATATATCATAAAAATATACATGGTATTTCTTCCTAAGTTAATAGTCCCAAGATGGGAAGCCTGAGGCTCTTGGAGGATGCAGGTAGCAGTGGCAGTTTCCCAAGAGGGGATCCTGGCAAGGGTGTGTGTGGGTGTGAGAGGGGGACGTATAACTCACACGCACATCTCTATCTACAAGCTTATTTCAATAAAGAGGAAGAAAGTCTTATCAAGTAATAAAATTGCACTAGAAGCCTAGTAACCAGACAAGTCAGGTTAAGAGCTCTCTGAAACTGGTGGTATATATTGTGACCTTCAAAGCACTTGTCTTATTTTATAAAATTAAAACTCAAACTGCGGCAGTTGTGGAATGCTTTGTGGAAAGGGAAACATACTTGGAATAACTTATTTAAGGAAGTATTTGAGGACTATTCTTGATGTGGATGATAACCCTGATAACAGCATAAATTTTATATGAGAAATGAAAATGGTCATACTCTGGAAATGTATTAATAGAAGGATAGATGATAAAACACATAAAATTGTTTCAGATTAGATGTTGAATATGAGAATCAACTTGACATTTATGTTTTCTGGAAGTGTTAGAGTTGATTTGGTTTCTTTAAGGAAATAGTAGGGAAAAGTAGGGATTGAGATACTGCAGTTGTACATATTTAATGTTAAAAATAGCAAGAGTACACAGGATGAATTTGGATTGTGGATGAATATTTAATAATAGGCTGTAAGAACTGAAGATTAAAATTAAATAATTTGCACTATATCAGTATCTGTTTTTATATTTGAAGCTTCATTGAAGATATTTGTTAAATTTTGAGAGGTACAGATAATCTGTACTTCATGCTTTCGATTTTCAGAAATCTCAGAGTTAAGCTAACATTTTTGACATGGGTGCAAATTAACTGAATTTTAAGTAGGACTGTGAGAGTTGATGGCAGTGATGAGACAGATATTACAAAACAGTTTTAGTCACTGATAAGATGAATTTGCTGTGCTGTTATCTATAGCATTAAAACATAGACATTCCAATCACTTTCCCATTTAAAATTTCTGCTTTAATTAAGGCAGTTTTGGTCGTGCACTATTTAAAGTGGCAACCCAGATTGAATGTGAAGATAGGGCTGCCTCAGGGCGCCCCGTATTAGAAATTCAGCCTGAAATTTGATTTACTCAGCCTCTCCATAGGCCATTCATTCACTTGGCTGATTTTGAAATCACCAGCTCAGCCTTGACTTTCACACTTCCAGAGAAAGTGTTATCTTTTGAAAGAAAATCTGGAAAATAATCACATTTTGCTTTTCTTAGTCATGCAGTCTTATTTAAATCTGAGAACACTCATTTTTGTCCTAGACTTAGCGTTCTTACAAATATATCAACATATATGTTTGTACATTTAATTGTGCATCCAGCACAGGTTGTATAACATCAGTATATTGTCTGAGGAAAATAATATACCGTCAATTTCTGTCATTTTAAGTTCAAACTTTTTCTTGACTGGTGAAAGTAATACAGCTGAAGTTCCGTAAACTTGTGAATTTTGAACAGAACTGTTCTTTGTAGGCTGTGGGGCATAGGACACAGCACCCTATTTCCTCCTGTCCTCCACTCCACATAGCTGCGATCAGTCAGGTAAGATCAGTTCCTGGCAAATCCCTGTGAGTCTTTCAAGAGTGAGCTCAGGTATTTCTTATAGGAAGCCTTTGTTAGAGCTGTCACAGACCCCGTGAGATGCTCCCTTCTCAAGTGCTTTGTCCATTTAGTATGGCTGCTGCATTAGATTGTGATGTAAGTCTGTCTTCTTCAGTGACTCTCCAGAACAATCACTGAGATATGTTTTTATTTTTTGCCTCCTGTGCTGGCCATAGTGCACATAGTGGGTGCTTAGTCAATGTGTGGTAAATGGGTTAATCAGTTTCTTAAAGTGAACACCAGGGCAACCATGAAGGAAGAAGGGGAAGGACCACACGCGACCTTGGGGTGGAAGTGCGTCTACGCTCTTGGCTCCCCTCCTCACCTCCTCTTCATACCTCTGTTCCTCCTCTTCTAGTTTCTGGCCTCACCTCTGCAGTGAGTTTGTCTTTGCCAAGCTCAGCAGTTACTTCTAGATAAGTGTAGCAGAAACCTTTAACCTTCACCTTCTTGGCCCCTGGCGGCATTTGACTTGCCTTCTTTGTTGCTATACATGACTCCCTTCTCTTCTATAATACATATCCTCTAGAATCTCTACATTTTCTGGCCATTCCTTAGGCTCCATGGGCTCTTTTCCCACTTTCCCTTAATTGATGATATTCTCCAGGATTTTGTCCACTGCCCATTGTTTACTTTTCATAGTTTTTTCCTGAATAAAGTTTGTGGGTCTTACTGCTTGTTGATTAATTCATCCAATATTTATTGAGCGTTTACTATGTGCTGGGTGTACAGTTTGACTTATTTCCTGGTGATATAATAGTGAATAAAAAAAAAAAAATCCCTGCCCTCTGGGAGCATATGTCCTCTATCTGCTGATTTGTCTACCTGTTTTTTTAGGTCAGACCTCACTTTCCAAGCTGCAAACTCAATATGTCTCTTCCTTTTGTGTATTTTTACCTGGATTTCCCATCAGGACCTCAAACTTTATATACGGAACACTGAAGGCTCCCACTCCTGGGGATAGGGTGATTGATTTCTCCCCTGCATACTGTCTCAGTTGGTATCTCTGTTAAGTCCCGTTTTCCATCACTCACTTGATCTCCAAGTCCTGCTGTGTTTCCCTCTCACATGTGACTTGGATCTGGGTATGCTTCCTCCCACCACTGCTGCCAGTTCAGGTTGTCAGCCTCACTGACACACCTGCTCCCAGCCAGTTGTCCAAGGGAGTAGTCCTGTAGTTCATCCACCAGGGACCATCTGAGCCTTTAAAGGGGCCTGCCAGGCTCACCTGTCCTCATCTGTCTGGCTTCTGCCTGCTTCAGCTTCTTCTCTGCAAATTCATGCTTCACTTGGTCCAGACTGCTTTTGTTTGCTCATACACACCAGGCCATTCATTTCCTTGGGGCGGTGCTCCGTGCAGTTTCTTCTGCCTTGTGGTACTCTATGTCCTGTGTCACCCCACCTTGAACCTGCTACTCCCATTTATCCTGGTAATCCCTAAGCCATCCTGTGAGCCCCCATGTACTTATCTCAGTGGGAATGTAGAGACTGGCACACAGTAGGGATGAGGAAGGGGAGAGGAAGGAGAGAAGAAGGGACGGAAGGAGCTGTTGAGCGAGTTGCCGGCCTCTAGTGCAGGGGTGGGAACCTTCCCAGGGCATGAAGGCCACAGAGGCTGCACTCTTGGCTCTCCCATATGGCCTTGGCCCTGAGGCCCAGGGACTGACTCACCAAACCAAAAATAAAATTCAGAGTCTAGTTTTGAATTGGTTATGTTTGGTAAGATGCTGACTTACACAGCGAAGGTGGCTTGTGACTCATAGTCTGGGTGCTTGTTCCTACACACTAGTGGTCTTTGAAAATCTTTACCCTGGACATTTGTGTTATCTAAAATCTATCCTTTCACTTTTTTTTTTTTGAGTTGGAGTCTCACTCTGTTGCCCAGGCTGGAGTGCAGAGTGGGCAGCCTCGACCTGCTGGTCTCAAGTGGTCCTTCCGCTTCAACTTTCCAAATAGCTGCAACTACAGGCATGTGCCACCAAGCCCAGCTAATTTTTGATTTATTGTAGAGATGAGATCTCAGCAAGTAGCCCAGGCTGGATTTGAAACCCTGGGCTCAGGCAATCCTCTTTACCTCCGCTTCCCAAAGTGCTGGGATTATAGGCTTGAGCCACCGTGTCTGGCCTTCTTTCACTTTTAAATGAATACCCAGTTGCGCTTATGTTTGATCAAGACTTGCAAACTCAGGTCTAAAATAAAATCGTTGTTCTAAGAATACTTTGAAATCAGAAAATGTTGCTAATCACTTGGTGTCCTCTGCCATTATTACTAGTAAGCTAGAAGGAGGTGGGTGAGATTAAGTAGCATGCTCATTGCCTATATGCATAGTAGAATTTTAGATGCAAGTGTTTCTCTCTGCTTAGGATGCAAAATCTTTTTTAATATTGTCTACTCCAGATCCTTCTTAATTGTTAAAACCTTACTAAAGGCAAAAAATAAAATGTCTTGTATTCATCTCGTTTCTTTTTCCCTTAATGTTCTTCTGGGTTTTTATTTGTCAGGTCATTGTTTTTAATATTTTCAAAATTAAAGATAGTTGTGTTATTAATGCATATGTTAACATATCAAACATTTCTGCCTTTGTAATAGGTAGTGAATTAATAAGCCTCCTTCTTTGTGTATTTTCTTCACAGGGCAGCCCAATGGATCCAATGGTGATGAAGAGACCTCAGTTGTATGGGATGGGCAGTAACCCTCATTCTCAGCCTCAGCAGAGCAGTCCATATCCAGGAGGCTCCTATGGCCCACCAGGCCCACAGCGGTATCCAATCGGCATCCAGGGTCGGACTCCAGGGGCCATGGGAGGGATGCAGTACCCACAGCAGCAGGTTTGTGCTAGTTTCTACCCCCTCATCGCCTTTTTGTGACAGTTTTCTCTTTGTCTTTTATGGTCTACTTAAGATTGATGTTAAAGAGAGTTAGGGTGCATTTCACTGAATTTCTGCTTTACAAATTTTAAAAAATTGTTTCTTTAAATAGTCACAGGTATAATTTTGTTTTTCTTTCTTTTAAAGATGGAAGGGCGAACTTCTTAGAACAAAACACCTGTTTGGTAGAAGGCTAGTGGTACTAGCTATATTTGAAACATGGACCATGTCATAAATTTGTAGCAGGTTGTATAGATATACGCTCTGAGCTGTGAATAGACTAATCTTATGGTGAATTTTCAAGTCATTTAAAGGTCTTTTCCATGAGGATGGCATCAGCTTTTTAAAATTAAAAAAAAAAATTTTGTTTTTTAGTCTCCCAGAGTTTTCACTTTCATTTCTTAAACAAACTATTTTTTCTGTACCTTTAGAAAACGATTCCTCTGTTTCGTATGAGGAGATCCAATGTGCATCTGTTTTCTTAGATCTTGATGGATTTGTATTTTTACTTAAAACAAAGAAGACTTTTCCTGTTCTTAATCATGAGACCCAATATTTGTCTCCTTTTTCTCTAGAATCAAATGGAGTTACCTTAAATGACCATTTACTTCTAACAGTAGTAAATATACAGTCTTTGGGTACTTGAGAGTATGCCCTTGTTAGGTTGGCAGGAGGAAGCATGAAATTTGGAAAAGACTAAATTAGATTCTTGCTTGTTAGGGTATTTAGTTACTAGGAACACCAGAAGGACTTATTTATAAATTGCCATACCATGCCCTAAGCCCCCAGGGAGGGGTTCAGGCTGATGCCAGTGCACATTTTACTGTCCCCCAGACTAGGACATTCCCAAATGCTGCTGCCCAGTATGCCCTACCAGGGGTTAGCAGTACTTTTTCTCAGGAAATTCTTCCATTTATTTGCCCAAATATCTTTTGTTGGGGCAAAAAAATTAGATACAACTTTTGTTCTTTCTAAAGTGGATTTATTATACTTTATATGATACATAACTGTGTACTAAGAATTCATTAGTAAGTTGCCCCTGAACCTTCTCTTTTATAGACTATTCCATCTGTATTGTAATTTATTATTTATTTTATTATTAATATATTATTGGAATTTATTGCAATTGTAATTTTGTCTGTTTTACGTCTGTGTTAGCTGGGTGTGATGGCACTCACCTGTGGTACCTGATACTCGGGAGACCAAGATGGGAGGATTGTTGGGGACCAGAAGTTTGAGTCCAGCCTGGGCAACATAGTGAGATTCTGTCTCTAAAAAAAAGAAATAAAAAAATTCTGTGTTGTCTTTCCTCTTTATCTTTACTCCTGCTCGGGTGATGGTTTTATGCTAAAGCAGTTGGGTCCAAGCTGTTGATTCCTTAAATGACCTTTGTTGTTGTCTGAAGATCTCACCCCTTAATTATTGAATTGAAGATTAGCCATTCAGAATTCTAGTCAGTTGCATACTAAATTGTACTCTTGTTTTTATCCATACCACTCCTTTTTTCCAGCAATATTTTACTACCTAGAGTAAAAATCTTTAATGTGGCTGCTAATTATGAGAGGGAAATAATTTGGAAATGATGAAAAGTCAGGTGTGAGAGTTGTGATTTTCTCTGTCTCTTCCTCAGTTTAGTGTAGAGCTACTTAATTCACCCTTACTTAAGGGGGAAAAACGTATAGGCAGCTGGCTGGTAAAGTCCTCATCGCACTCTGTAGCTGATTTCATTTTTCGGGTAACAGTCCTGTATGATGCTGTGGTCACAGGAGGAGAGCAGAGATAGAAAGGTAGTAAGAAGTAGCAAGACCAGCGTAGAGAAGTGGATGCCTGCCACTCTTTGTTTTGAAAAGTCATTTTCAAAAGGTGCTATTCATGGCAAGCTCCTTTGTGTTTTCTCTGAAGGAGTTAAAGTCTTGCTTTGTGAAAAGTTAAAAGAAGAGGACATACACAGATACATAGAGTAATCCTAATTTTCTTAGCTTCTTGGTTTTATCTATTTCCTGTGACTCTTACATACTTTTGAAGTCTAATCACTCATAGATTTATTTGAAGGGACAAATTGGTGTAGATTGTGCCCATCAAGTATTTTAGCAAATTTTTAATTAAGATTTTAGGTTAGGTATTTTACTGTTAGCCAAAAGAAATGTTTGATTCTAATTAAGCGCAGATCTTTCTGATAATAAAAGGAAAATAGTATATCTGGTAAGAAACTGCATATCCTGTCTCCAGAAATGTCAAACTTTCATTAAGTTAAAGTTAAGGGTCTAAATAATTTTTATTGCTTTTTACCCTTTCATTTTAGTTATAATACAGCTTTGAAATATAGTATCTTATTTTGAAATTTAAAAGACTAAAAACAGCAGTGAATGCATTTTTGAATGTGTGTAACATTTTAAAGGAGACATATAGCTTTTATAATACCAAGGTCATGTGGACAGTTCTTAATGGCTTGGAAATGGAAAAAAAGTGAAAGTTTTAAGCAAAGATTATTAGAGCACATACATTTAGTTTGTTGACTTTAGTCTGTATTCTTTAGTGAGAAATTTTCAGTGAGTTGCTTTTTTGTGAATTTTGGGTAACTAAAAATTTGTTCATAAACAAGCTTCTAGCACTGTGATTGGCTGCTGGTCTTATCCATCTTCTCCTAGGATTAATGTAATTGGCTGAGCATTGTTGTAGTTGTGGCTACTAATGTTCTTAAGGGAAAAAGTTGGAAGATAATTATGACGTTGAGTATTTATTGAGTGGACATCACCACCTAGGCATAACTTTGCTTTGGATGGCTTCCAAAGCTTTCTCTGTTTGGTTTGTGAGCTTCTAATGAGCTGAATCCAGTTCATTTAATATTGCTTATATATTTCTGCAAAGGATTAAAATGCAGGAATTCAAGTTTGTAAATTGAGTTGCCTACTTACCAGCTGAGTGGTAAGTTGTCTTTGGCTCAGGGGTCACAGTTTGATTCCTGGCTGGCATTCTACTCCTGTGATATGAATTTTAAATGAGTATTTTGTTCGAAAGAACTGCAGTGCTTATATGAAATTTAACATGGATAGTATTACTGCTTATTTTTTGTTTCTGAGAGTCAGGAGGAGCTGACCACTGAGTGTTTGATTTTAGTATTAAACTGGTGATTCTTGATTTGTATGGTGATAATTTCATTTTTGAAATATATACTTATGACTGGGTCTTTGAAGCATGACATGATAATAGTACATCATTTTAGTCTTTATTAACTGGAACTAGATTTGTGGTCTTTCACTTGCTGATTCTCCCACATCATCAGGCAAATACATGGCTAAAACAGATTAGTTTTGCACGGTGTCCTAAAAACTAGTCTGCTTGGGTTTTTATTGAGTTGAGAGGGGAAATGAATTTTCTATGCCTCTGTGGAGAATGTTCTGCCTTCAGGCTCCTGGAATTCAAACTTGGGGATGGTTAACACAAGTCCACTGGTTGATTTCATCTAATACATATCTACACAGAAGATGTATAATTTTTAAGGTTACTAGAATCTGATTCTGAGTGTTTCTGATTTTTTTTTTTCACACTTAGATACCAAGGTATTTTGTGCTGTATCAGGGATGTGGGTGAGCAGAGGTTTTTGTTTTGCTTTTCTTGTCCTCTGTGATCATAAATATACATATAGGCCTTTGCCAACTTGCTTTAAAGACAGATTTTCATATAAAATAAATAGCACTCAGGAGAAATAGGTTACAGAAGCTAAGTAATTTATTTGTGTCATGCGTATTTCAATTATGTAGTCTGAGATTTTTCCTGAGTTTTAGGGTAATTGGGTTGCTATTTTAACTATTCTTGTTGCAGATATATAGTAATATGATGCCTATTGGAACTATAAAACTGGGGAAAAGGAAAAAAGCAAAGTGAGATTTAAGTTCATGAGTGCTTTTATGATGGGAAAACAGGACTTTTGTAGTTTTTAAAGACATAGCTGTATTGTGAAGACCTTTACAGCAGGAGCATGGAATATGATCATTGTTTTGAAAGATAAGGTGGCAAAATTAAATAGAAATTAATTATTTATGTTAGTTTGATACATCAGAACTTATTGCTTTAAATCTAAGTAAAAACTGAATTAAAAACAGGTTCTCTCGAAGACGACTTTAAAAAGTAATAGGTATTCTAACTTGTATCTTTAAGTTTATCTTCTGCACTCTCTGGCTGTTCTATTTTGCTGCGTGTTTTTTGAGTAAAATAAATATTTCAGAACATAAGTGTTTTATTTGGTACCATCTTAACAGCCAAAACACTTCTTCCAATGCAAATGTTTATTTTGGCAGCAGATGTTTCTAAAAAGGAGACAAACATTACAATTGTTTGGCTAAAATGAATGTTTTCTTTGGGGTTATTAAGGCAGCCAGGCAATTTCTAGGATTTTTACCTCTGTTACTTTATATTGTTGGTCTGTTCTGGAAAAAAATGTTTCTTTTAAATGTATTTAAAACCATGTCTTGATAGTGATTGACTAATATCTCTGAAAAGTAAGGATCAATGGAAAGAGGAAGGTATAGGTTAAAGACTTATCCATTCCAGAGTGATAGGATGAGAAAGGACTTAGCATAATTAAGAGTAATGTGTGCCTAGTTCTGTTAACATTCAGACTCTTTCTTTTTTGATATTCTCTATCTTTACTTAAAGATGCCCACTTGTCCCTTTGTGTGCTTACACACGTGTGTACATAAAACAGAACATTTTGTGACAAGGGTGTTCTCATGTAATGAAATATGTGCATATGTGTATTAAATAACATATTAAACACATATTTTATGTGTATACAGTACATATGTAAGCACACAGCTAAGTGAAATGAAGGTTAACGTGTTTTGGCTAGTAAAACAGTGAAATGCCGCGAGATTTCACTATGTATGTTATTTATAGCATTCGTGTTCTGTACTGAGAAACTTGGAGCCAAACTGATACACCTGAAATGTTTGGAGTCCTTTCAGCTGATTGCAGATTTGTATAAATAATGGCCTTTTGTTGGCTACATTTTGTCTTGGTTTCTTCAGTTGTTCTTCAGCAATGAACATGAAGGTATTTAAAGTTTACCAGCAAAGTACATTTATACCTCACATTTCTGCTTCCAAGTAGATAGCAGATGCTACTGGCTTTGATGCCAAAGTTCCCTGTAGATGGAGTTTTGTACTAAGAAAATATCTTAGCCGGGCTCGGTGGCTCAGCCTGTAATCCCGCGCCTTTGGGAGGCTGAGGTGAGTGGATTGCCTGAGCCCGCGGGTTCGAGACCCGCCTGGGCAACTTGGTGAGACCTCATCTTTACAATAAATAAAAAAAATCAGCCGAGCATGGTAGCACGCGCCTGTAATTCCGGCTTCTCGGAAGGCTGAGGCGGAAGGATCGCCGGAGCCCAGCAGGTCGAGGCTGCGGTGGCCGGGAGTGGCCACTGCACTCCAGTCTGGATGTCAGAGTGAAACTCCAACTCAAAAAAAAAAAAAAAAAATATCTTGAAAAGGTTTGCAGATATGGTAATTTTTATTTACTCCTTAAAACTTAAATTTCTGTAATACCTAACTGGTTTATTTACTTTTTATATTGTATTTAGATTTAAGCATACTTGAAGCATTCATTGTGACATTTTTAGTAGACCTATTAGAAGAGATCACATTTTGAGTTAAATACAGATTTTTAAATCTTTAGCTTTTTTCCTAAAAGTGAGACAAGACCAGATTATACTTGAAAATTTAATGAGAAAATGTGAGATGATTTCACTTTTAGTTCTGAAAGCAACTTTTATATTGGAAACTTTATATTGCTACTTTAAAAAAAATCTGTACATTTACATTATTCTAGGTATTCTAAGGTTATATTATAGTGCTTGTTTTGCTGGTAGTTTATAGGTTTTGTCATATACATATAAATTCTGTGTATTTTACATATGTAGACTTTCCAAGATATCTGTAAGCTTATCTATTGTATTTTTATTTTGGGGATATAAATCTTAAGTGTATGTTTTAAGTAGCATTAGAATTACTTAAAAGTATTTTAAATAAGTTTGACCTATTTTCTTTCACCAAAGAAACATTAAGTATGATATTTATGTTAAAATTTTTACAGTTCAAGTAAAGCTAACAGTTGACATCAGTAAAATCAACCAACCATATTCCTTCAGTGCTCTCTGAAAAACAAACACTAAACAACAACAAAAACCCACAAGATAAGTGGAAAGGGAAAGCAATTAAATGGCAGGTCTTAGACATGTGGTTCTCAAACTTTGCAGACTGTCAGAATCTTCTAGGGCACTAATTCCCCTGGGACTGTCCTGTAAGTTGGGATGTTAGAGTGAGGCCACATAAGTAAGGGGAGCATCCCAGCCCTTCTGGAGGCTTGGGAGAGATGCTGGTTCTCTGCCTTCCTGGTGAATCAGAAACTCATCACTGACTCAGGGGAATGAAATGGCCCAGAACCAGGAGTTGGGGTAGTTTGGTCTTTACCGATTAATGTTTAATCAGTGTGCGCTGTTGGGAAAATCTGGCCCTCACTGTGCTCATCTGCCAAATGGGGGTGTTGGACTCCAAGACCTCCCAGCTAGGATTTTCCCTTTAAGATAATAGTAAGTTAATGTTTTTTTGTTTTCAGTATTAGACTTAGAGTCTTGTTATTTCAGCAGTTTTCTGAAATTATGGGTTGATACTTGACAAACTGTATTAAAAGAAGTACTAACCCAAATTCTTTTTTTTTTGAGTTGGAGTCTCACTCTGTCACCCAGACTGGAGTGCAGTGGCACGCTTCCGGCCACCGCAGCCTCGACCTGCTGGGCTCCAGCGATCCTTCCGCCTCAGCCTTCCGAGTAGCCGGAATTACAGGCACGCGCTACCACGCCCAGCTAATTTTTGATTCGTTGTAGAGATGAGGTCTCACCAAGTTGCCCAGGCGGGTCTCGAACCCGCAGGCTCAGGCAGTCCACTCACTTCAGCCTCCCAAAGCGCGGGATTACAGACTGAGCCACTGAACCCAGCTGCCAAATTCTTTAAAATTCTTTCTAAAGGGAAAAAAAGCTGTTGTTTTTTCTTTAAAGTCTAACAAGTTATTGGAATCAGTACGATAAATTATTTTCTGATTTTTAATCTTATTATTTTTAAAGTGAATGCATTTTCAGATAACATCTTTCCTGAGTCCCCAGTATGTGTTAGATGTGTAGAAAGCAGCCTGTCCTTTTTGCTATGTAGAATATCTTGAGGTTGACATGCTTTACTTGTAGTCACAAACGGAAGCAAAGAAAGATCCATAAATTACTCATTTTTAAGACATTACTGCTTTCTAAGTAGTTATGAAAATAAATATATATTGTGCAATGTTGGGATACCTTGTATAACATGAGATCTGAATAGAAGCTTTAAGATTTAGGTTCTTTGCCATTACTTTCACTCTTTAACTCCTTTGTAAAGGGGGAGGGGGGGCTAGATGGCTTTGTTTGCCTTTGTTTTCTAAAACAAGTTGTTTTCCTAAAGGAAAAAGAATTTTCTTATTTTTTCTTTTATATTAGTAGCCAGAAAATATTAAATTCTCAATGGCAAAAATTCTTTATGGCTGTTTGATTACTTTTATTTGCAGCAAATTTATTAAAACTAATTACCTTTATAGTTTTGAAAAATGTCTTTAAAAGTTAAATCTGTAGTTGAGAGTGAAATCTACACAACTTTTTAGCAGAGAGAGAACAGAGAAAGCAGATTGGTGGGAGTATGAGGGAAGAAGGGGATTACAAGGAAAAACTCGGTAAGGAAGCAGCAGCCTTGCTTCTCTCAGATTGCCTGTGGACCCCTCCTCAGAATCAGGGAGCCCTCCTTCATCCAGATTTCTTCTGGCTTCAAGCAACTATGCACTTGCAGCCAGGCATTAGATGTTTTGTGGACATTCTGGAGCTGACATCTGAGTGTGGGTAGTGTGCATGTATCACAAAACATCTCTTGCCTACTTAAATAGCCCCAAATTGAGGTAGCAGTTACTCAGCTTCTCAATCTAGAAAACAGACTTGTGTTCCAAAGAATTCACCAAATCCATCTCCTTTTACTGGGTTAGTCTAAGGCAAGGATCCAGGTCACATTTTATAAGACATCTAGTATTCAGAAACAAAGTCAGACTAATGTTAATAGCAAAAATATGCAAGTATTAGAATTAAAATGCAAAAATCTGTCACGGCTGAGGTAATTAAGTTTTACTGAATGGTCTTGAGATTTAGACCAACTCGCTCCACTTGCATAGTTGTAGTAACTGGTCCCCAGGAGGGCTGGGGATAAGTGTCTGTTGGAAGGGCGCTTCTGTCTGAGATGCATCACAGAAAAACAGCCATGCAGGGACGGACGGGTTCTCAGCATGAGCCACCAAGGAAGAGAGCAACCCTAAAAACGGTAGCTCTTATGCGACTAAAAGTAAGGATGTGAGTCTTTATAAAATCAGTATCATCATTGGTTCCAAAGAGAGCTGGGAAAAGGAAAGGGTAAGAATAACTGTTGGCCTGTGGGCTCTGTGACCTTGGATTCTTCCTTAAATGTCAGCCAAAAAAGGGGACTTCCCTTTTAGTATATTACCTTGAAATTTCTAATAAGATTTTCAGATATCCTGTGAGTCATTTTCCAGACATCCAAGCGCTTCCATCTTTGGAAGTTATTCTCAATGTTCCAAGCTTCATGGAGAAATTAGGCCTACCTTCTTTTCTTTGTACTTACAGGTCCTTTGCTGTTTGTTCAGGGTCATGGAGATGACAGGATTTTATTCCCTGGAAGTTGGTCAAATTTTGATGGTTAGTGTCTTGATCCTTTTTCTGCTGCTGTAATAGGATATCACAGACTGGGTAATTTATAAAGAAGTGAACTTACAGGCTGGGAATTCAATGGCATGATGCTGGCATCTGCTAGCATCTGGTGAGGGTCTTCTTACTGTATCATAATATGGCTGAAGGCATTCACACGGTGAGAGGACAAGAGCATGCCAGTTCAGGTCTCTCTTCCTCTTCTTATAAAGCCACCAATCCCATTATGGGCCTCACCTTCAGTCAACATATGATTTTGAAGCTTAAGTTTCTAATACATAAAATTTGGGGGACACATGTGAACCCTAGCAGTCGAGGAGAAGAGGTAAGACCAGAGATTCCGTCCAAATGAACTGAGCTGCCAGGAAGAGCTAATCTCTTCTTTCTTCACTAATGTCTGTGGCTGAGTTCTCACCCATTCTTCTTCCTTCTTATCTTCAAAAATAATGGGTGAGAAGAGTGATCACTTGGTAATAACATCATTGGCCTTAGTCTTCATGACATCGGATGTATCACAGCACACTTACACTAATTCCAAGAATGCTGGTTGAGGGACCCTTTACTGCACACCAGCAGGCTGTGAGAGTAATATATCAAGTGTGTACACAGTGGAGAATGAGTCAGGAGGCTGCAAGAGGATTCCAACTCTGCCCAGAAAGTCACCGCTGCTGCTGAAAGCCACCAGAAGTTGGAGATGGGCAGCATATAAAGTGATTATTTACAAATCACGTTGTGCTATGATCAGTTTAACTGAAAGAATTTAAGTCACCTGCATGTATCTGGGCTGCAAGAGAAGCTATAGATTTGAGTTCTGAGTTCTAAATTGTGGAGGTAGAGCTTTTTGGTTACCAGGTCTTTGTAGGGAACACACAGTTGTTCCTGACAGTTCTGAAATTTCTCTTGTATTATAACTTCCCTCCTTAGTGTCTCTCCTCCTGCAGTCTTCCTGCCTCAATACTTGGAAGCCCCATCCTTCCAGTAGCCCAGAACCCTCAGAATCCTCATTTTCTCAGCCTTTCAGCCTGTTAGACAATCCCATTGACTCATCCTTCACAATGCCTGCAGAGACTGAGCACTTCTTACTGCCTCAGTTGTTCCTATCCTGCCCAGCCTGCCAGCTCTACTTGGGTGATTACAGGGGCCTCCTCGCTGGGTTCCTTTACCCTTGCCGCTCCAGAGTCTGTTTTCAGTGTAGCAACCAGAATGGTCTCTTTAGAGGGTGTAGGTCAGGCTGTGGCTCTCCTCCTGGGTCTCCCCATCCACTCAGTCTGCATGTCTCTGTCACCTCTTTGCCCATGCCCAACCTCGGCACTTTCCCCTTTGCCCTCACCCAAGACCTTTGTGTTGTTTACTCCTCCCCATGCAAAGGCTCTTGGCGAGGGTTTTTTAGGTCTTTCGATCTTACTTCCTTCAGTCACCTTCTCTGACTTACTTAGGTAACTTTGTGTATGCCCACTACTTCCTGCCCTGGTTTATTTTCTCCAGTTCACTTATCCCCCACCTGAGCTGCATTTGTTTGCCATTGTCTGATGCTCCTGTTAGAACATATACTCTAGGCCGGCAGGGACTGCTTTGCCCCAGCTGTGGATCCATCATCTGGAGTCATACATGGCACTTTACAAACATTTTCAAACAAATGAGCGAAAGAATTTGCAGAATGGTAGATTCTGGCTACTGTGGTCTGTCTAGCCTGGTGCAAAAATGTCTGCGTGTATTAGCATATCTGCCTCCTGTGGTTAGCTGTGAGGTGGGCTTGTTCACTGAGGCTTCATAGTTTCCAGTGGCATCTCAATCCTCTGGCACTCTAATAAGAAGCCTGCAGATGGCCACGGGGCGGTGTTTTTAATTCTGCCTTTAGATTCCTATGGAAGTTTTGATGGCTGAGAGATTGTTCTAGCAGAGTGGTTTTCTGTCTTGCTCATTTCACTGACCATGACCACGTCAGGGGTCTGTATTTCCTTCTCTCCGATACTAACCCTTTGAGTAAATCACAGGCGGCTCAGACCCATCCCTTGTGCTGCGTGTCATGCATCCAGTGGGGGAGGCGAGCAGAGAGGCTGGAGAAGGTTGAATCGGATTTGGCCAATGTGTGATGGGAGCTCAGATCTTTATCCTAACATTGGTCTCTTGACAGTGCTTATTGAGGAAAGCTCCCAAACAGTTAGGATGCCATTATACAAAGCATCTTTTCTGGTAGGGATTTGCTGCTGGAGTGAAAACTCCTGCCATGTGCGGTGGAACAGCAAGGTCTAGAAGGTGGCCTGGAGCCTTTGGTGACGAGGGCACGGCTCATATCCACGCTGATGCCAGGGTTGTGGAAAGGGCTCTTGATGGAACAGAACCTTCAGCATGGCATCTTAGTTCTCTATTGCTGATGGTTGGAACCCAGGATTCTTGCCAGGTGTGCTTTTCACATGCTTTATGGCACTGTTGCCATTATGCCTATACTGCTTTGTAGTCAGCTTCCAAAGCAGAGGTCATGGCCATGCTTGGAATGAGAGTTGTACCCTGGAGTACAGGGAATGAAATTTAGGTTGAATTCTTTAAAAATCATCCCTGCATGCTTTATTCTAGTTGAGGCTCTATGATAAATCAGTGATTTTCAATTTTTTTTTTTTTTGAGTTGGAGTCTCTGTCAAGTTCAGTGGCACACTCTTGGCCACCCTAACATCAACCTACTGGGCTCCGGCGATCCTTCTGCTTCAGCCATCCAAGTAGCCGGAACTACAGGCACGTGCTACCACACTCGGCTAATTTTTAATTTATTGTAGAGACGAGGTCTCACCAAGTTGCCCGGACTGGTCTCAAACCCACGGGCTCAGGTAATCCACTTGCCTTGGCCTTCCAAAGTGCTGGGATTACAAGCGAAGCCACCAAGCCTGGCCAATGATTTTTACTTTTAAGGACGTACAAGAATCCAGTGGCTCAGTATAGATTGTCATCATCATCCTCTCTTCCCTGGGCCCAGTTTCTTATTTGTGATATAGGAGAGATTGTCACAGATAGCAATAATAACAACCTCTGTGCCAGGTCGTACGTGAGATTCTTTTACATGGATGTTTCTCTTTAATCCCTGCCATGCTTCTGTTTATCTTCATTTTATGAATAACACCGGTAGCTAATGTTTATTAACTCATTAGCGACTGCTGACGTGAATTCACTTTATTTCAAATTCTGTTCCTGGTTGCTGCTGATGTGAATTTACATATTTGCAAATTCTGTTCCTGAATGCTGCAATGTTGTCAAATGTATGTGTTATTATATTTTGCTTGAACATGAATAGTCAGGCAAAGAGAGAGAGTTAGTTGATATAATTTTCTGATATTGACTGTGCAGTGTTGTTATTGATTTATGTAGTTGGTCCTTGGATGAACCCATGATACCTCATTGTGGAAGACTGTCTTTTCTGGTTTATAATCCGAATAAAAATACAAAGTATGGAAGCTAGTCAGAATGGTTTCTGAGGCAGATACTGGATATGTCAGCAAGTTTCAGCTATACTGTGTAAAAAGGTGACAGTCTAGAGAAGACCATTTCACTTGTGCTTAATGACAGAAGTTTGCAGCAACCAGCTTCAGGTATTTTTTAAATTTTCACCCGCAATCAGTATTAGGAAAGTGAAAAATTTCCAGTTGTGAATGTGTTAAGGATTTACTCTGTGTCAGGCACTGTTTTACTTGCTTTATATGGATTAACTCAGTTTTCATGATGACCTTCTGAGATAGGTGCTGTTATACAGCAGTCCTTAATCTACAGGTGAGACTAAGGGAGGAGGTGAGTCAGGCTGTTAAATCTATATACATGCAGAGGAAGAACCTCAGGTCTCCAGTGCTTTATTCAACTCTGGCTGTATGCCACTAGCACTGTTGATGATTCTGGTAAAACTGGGATGCTTCTCATTACTAGGAGTAGAATTCATTTGAGTACTTAAATAATAATACTGATTATAATGGAAGGAGCCTCATCCTGCCTTTGAATATTAGTTTTATGGAAAGTCCTTTGTAACCCTTAACAAGTTGAAAATTGAATGTTACCTACTATC
The DNA here is from genome assembly GCA_963574415.1 of Tarsius wallacei. Classification (NCBI taxonomy): domain Eukaryota; kingdom Metazoa; phylum Chordata; class Mammalia; order Primates; family Tarsiidae; genus Tarsius; species Tarsius wallacei. The sequence continues at coordinate 14,309 of CAUYQG010119554.1, read as the reverse complement.
TCTATTACACTTAGGGGAAGTTTTTGAGGTGAAATTCATATAACATGCAGTTGATCATTTAAAAGTGTACATTTCAGTGTTGTGCAACCATCACCTCTCTCTAGTTCCAAGACGTTTTCATCACCTCCAGATGAGACCTCTCTACCATTAAGGATTCAGCCGCCATTGGCCCTCTTCCCCCAGCCCCTGGCAACTACCCACCTGCTTTCTACCTCTGGATTTGCCTATTCTGGATGTTTCACATAAAGAGAATTATACAGTGTGTGACCTTTTGTATCTGACTTTTTTCACTGAACATCGTATTTTCAAGATTCATCTCTTGTGACTTGCGGTCCTTCATTCACTTTTATGGCTGAATAATTTGTTTATCCATTCATGCATTGACAGGCATTCAGATTGTTTTCGAACTTTTAGCTATTGTGATTAGTGCTAGTTTGAACATTTGTATACAAATATTTGTTTGAATATTTATTTTCAGTTCTTTTGCATAGATACCTAGAAGTGGAATTCCTGGATCATATGGTAATCTATGTTTAACTTTTTAAGGAACTGCCAAATTGTTTTTCATAGTAGCTTTACCATTTTACGATAGAACCATAGAATTTTAGCATTGATCTGTTATTCACTGACACTCTAAGTACCAGGGTATCTTGCTGAAACCTTTCCATTTATCTTTCGTATAATTCTCACCGAATTCATGGGGAAGGAGAGGTTAGGTAGCCTGCCCAAGGTCATACAGCCTGTAAGTAGAGAATTCTGCTTTTCCAGTAGATAGTGAAGCCATAAAGGTCCACCAGCCCAGCAGTTCTCAGTGTGTGTGACACATTCCACTGGTGTTAGGCAAGGTCGTTGTGGGTGGCACATGGACACAGTGTTACATAACATGGAGTCGCAGAGTAAGAAAGTTCTCTCCTACATTTCACGCGGAAGCCTCATTGGTGTTAGTGTACTGTAGACCGTTCTAGCACTTCATTGCACCTCCCATCCCCTTCCTTTTTCTGAAGAACAGGCCTCAGTCTGAGCCTTGGGTAAGCAGTATCCAGTCAGAATGTAATCATATTGTAATGTCTTCGTGGCTTTAATTTCTTCTGATTACCTTCTATTTATGGCAAGTAATACTGACCTTTTATTTATGTTAGTGAACAAAGTTTACTTTAAAAATAAAATTATTTGAATTTAAAAAGTGATTCACTTTAAGGAAAAAACAGTTCATGCTTTATGTTAGGATTACTCACTTTCAGTTTAACTCAGCACACGTATAGTGAATGTCTACTGTGTATTCTGTCCTATACTAATCACTGGGGAATGTAAAGATGACCATAACCAGGGCTTTGTTCCCCAGGACCATAGAGGGGACAGTCTGCAAAGAGATATGCTGAGTAGTGGGCACAGAGGGCACTTACCTGAGTAAGAACTGGGATGTAGGGAAAGTGTTAGACTATATGTGTGAATTCAGACTGATTCTAATTATAACAGGTCTTTACTGAATTTTAAGAATTGGTCTTTTGCATTCAGACAAATACTGTTATCTCATAGTTCCATTTGACTGACTATTGTCTTGGGCCTGTTGAATTGAGAGCCTATTACATAGGTCTTTGGTTTGTTCACAGAGTTGTCATCAGGCCTTTATTGATAACCCTTGGAGAGTGAACTCAAAGTAAACTCATGGAAACAGATATGTGCCTGGGTTCTTAGGATGCAGTGTGGAGAGTGCTAGGGTCAAGATTTGTAAATCATGCTCTGGGCACTACTGAAGCTCCACTGGCTGAGGAATAGATGCCCTGAGATCTGGATCTTGCAAGAGGAGCTTGCTGGGTCTGGGGAGAGGAGTGTGTTCTTGGGGTGGGGAGTGGTTTTCAAGTTCAATTAGCCTCTAAAGGGGTCTGAGGGGTCTTTGTGAATTTTACAGACTTTTCACATTTTAAGTTTACACAAGGTTATGAGCATAGAATCTAGCTTGTTTTCCCCCTTGCTTCCAAATTTTCCTTTCATCTTCACTGTGTTTTGGTGCTTTGATGAATCAATTCAGAAAGCCACAGGGCTGCTGCTTAAAGTCTGACTGAATCTTGTTTGATTTTTTTTTTATTTTAAAGAAGAGAAACTGTCTTTCCATACTTGGAGCCAGTGCTTAGGCATCCAGAGTGGAGAAAATTTTACATGCATCTACCATGTATTCAGAGGGGGGAGAAATACAGTGTCTGTAACATTATTTAATAAATGTGCCTTTTTAAAATGGCATATGATTTCTAGTGGCCCCATTTTTTTTTCCCTCAGAGATTATGCAAAACTGTGCCTGCATGGTACAATCACAACACTTCTATGGCAGTTCGGTTTATGTATTAACTATTAATATTTGCCTTTGCAGTCTACATTGCTGATGAATTTTGCTTTTAGAAATAGGAATCTGCCAGAAATGTAAAGTAATATTCAGACAATATAATCAATATTCTGAACTTTTATTCTAGTGTGTTTAGGTGAATGATGATATGGAAATATTCAAAGAAGCTGAATTTTAGCTGGGCTCGGTGACTCAGCCTGTAATCCCGTGCTTTGGGAGGCTGAGGTGGATGGACTGCTTGAGCCCGTGGGTTTGAGACCCGCCTGGGCAACTTGGTGAGACCTCATCTCTACAGTAAATCAAACAAATTAGCCGGGCGTGGTAGCGCGCGCTTGTAGTTCCGGCTATTTGGAAGGCTGAGGCAGAAGGATCACCAGAGCCCAGCATGTCGAGGCTGCGGTGGCCGGGAGCGGCCACTGCACTCCAGTCTGGATGTCAGAGTGAGACTCCAACTCAAAAAAGGAAAAAGAAAAAAGAAAAGAAGCTGAATTTTGAATAAAAATATACTTCTTGCCCTATATTTCCCTCTGTCATCTTTATGGTATAACTTTCAACTAGGTCAACATTCAGTGTTTACATTAATGTGACGATAGAATAACTGTAGCCGAGTCTCAAACTGTGAATAGATTAATGTATGACTTTTTGTTATCTGGAATTTATAATTGCTTCTTTATTTTGCCTTTTAAGAAATGTGTATATCGAGGTGAGTGGATTGCCTGAGCCCGCGGGTTCGAGACCCGCCTGGGCAACTTGGCGAGACCTCATCTCTACAATAAATAAAAAATTAGCCAGGAGTGGTAGCATGCGCCTGTAGTTCCAGCTACTTGGAAGGCTGAGGTGGAAGGATCGCCAGAGCCCAGCAGGTCGAGGCTGCGGTGGCCAGGAGCGACCACTGCACTCCAGTCTGGGCGACAGAGTGAGACTCCAACTCAAAAAAAAAAGAAATGTGTATATCGCCAGTTTATCCTCAAGCCTGCTAGAACTATACATCCCTCTTAGTAGGTGGAGCCCATCAGCCAATTAAACTTAAGTGAACATTTTTCATGTCCATGGGTGGTTATCATCTTTTGAGTAGCATTTCTGTGTTTGGGGAAATGCCCACATTTAAAAGCTCTGCCCCCATAATCAAGAATTGCAGCTAGGGTGTGTTTAGGTGGCTTAAATTCTTTGCCCAACCGTGGCAAACTTTGGTTTGGAAGTAAGCTCCTGTATGTTACATCTTTCCGTTTTCTTTGGCTTTTGGCAGCAGTGGTGATTACCTGCTCTGAGCAGGCTTCCTCCTGGAGCCCCACCTCATCCTCCATCATGCAGGTACTCTCATGGCCTGCTATGTGTGTCGTGAGGCATCCCTTAACCACCATTCTTGTAATAACTTTGACCTCACTCTGTTCTCTGAATCCCGTGTCTGCCATCTTTATGTTATCCCTCATTTTGGTAGGCACGTTCTCCAGTAGTTTCATAGGAAGGATGCAGGAGAGGTATGTGTCCTGTGTGTCAGAAAGGTGGCCATTCTATCCTCATGCTTGGTTGGTGGTTTGGCTGAGTGTAGAATTCTAGATTGGATTTAATTTTCCCTCCAAAGCTCTTTCCCTATTGTTTTCTAGGCTTCCAATATTTCTGTTGAAAAGTCCAGCCTCATCCTTTGCATGTCACTGATCTCCCCCACCCCCGAGACTTCAGAAACTTAAATTCCCTGATTTCTAAGATATTGGTGAACCTTGGGGTTGGTATTTTTCTATCTGTTTTGCTAGATGTTTTCGGTTTTAAACTCAGTTCAGGTTTTCTGGAGGGGAAGGTATTATTATTTCTTTGATAATTTCCTTATCTTTATTTTTTTGTTTTTATTATCTGGAAACCTTATTAGTTGGATATTATAAATCCTAGATTAATGCTTTAATTTTTAAACCTTTTCTTCTATCCTCTTTTCATCGGTTTGTCCTTTTTTTTGTTGTTCTATTTCCTGGAAGATGTTTGTTTTTCAGCTGTTCGGGTGAGTTTTTTTAAATTTCTATTTTCATAGTTTCACTTTCCACAAACTTGTTTTTGTTCACCAAATTTTCCTTTTTTATTTCATCGTATTCGTATTTCATGGCTACAATAGTTTATCTTACTGACGATGATGCCTTAGGATTATTTTCTTTGAAGAACTCCTCTGTAGTGTTCCTTGTCTTTGTTTTCTTTCATTCTCTTCTGTTCTTTTTTTTTTTCTTTCTTTCTTCTGTTCTTAATCTACAGTTTTTCCTATTGGAGGCTTTTTTGAAATTGGTGGTCTTTGACTTCCTGTTCATCTGTAACAGCTAGTAGTAAGAACTGGTGAAAAGCTCTGTGTGCCTGGTCGACCTGTTCACTGGTGGGCCTGACTGATGGGGAGCAAAGTGGGCCCTTTTGCTGAGGACCTCACATGGGTGATGTGTTACCTCCCCTCCCAGGAACTCATTTACTCTCAGAGAAGAAGTCAGGGCATCTGGAGATCAGGAGGCTGAATGGGGGATGGGCCTGTTCCATGTTTTAACTTGATCCTCCTTTTCCGTGGACTTTCTCCTGCTGGCCTCTCCAGATGGTGATCCTTCTGACTTCTGACAGGATTGGGGTGAGGATTGGGAAGAGGGTCTCTGAATGACTCCTTACAGATTTTTTTTCAGCCCTCTGCAACCCTCTGATTCCTGAGTCTTTGAGGTTCTGTGCTTTAATTAGCTTGCCTCTTATCCTCTCACCTAGAAACAAATTAAAACTTTAATTATCACTTGTCTGTCTGCTTTTCTCCTTCCAAAATTTTTTTGACCTCTCTTATCTGTTATCATCTCACCTCATATTTTCTTTGTCCTTGTGGGTTTATACTTTTTAAAAATTCCTTTGCTGTCAATTTAATGGGGCTCCATGAGAGAGTAGAGATAAACATAAGTACTTAATCTGACTGCTGGAAACCTCCACAAAAGACATTTTAATAAAGCAGTTTTTTCTTACCAACGTATTGTCTACTTACGAGGTTTTTACAGTGTGTTGCCTGGTAATGCAGCAGTTTTCAGTGGCTCAAGGAGTTGGTACACTAAGAATAAACCCATGAATAAATGAATTAAACAGCACAACTGGAGTGTCTCTGGTTGGCAGGGAGCCTTGCCTGAGGAGGTTGTGTGAGGGCGGGGTGGCCTTTGTTTAGATTAGCCAGGAAAAGCCTCCTGGAACTCAGGAAGTGCTGCTCTGGGGAAAATGATCTCCCAGCTGTGTTTAGGACCCAGGGAAGGGGTGGCGGAAGTAGGAAGGCCTGCAAGGCTCTCCTGCCATCCCAAAGAGAAATCAGTGCCTGGTCTGGAGAGAAGTTCCCCAGCAGAGGGGAGCTGAGAGGAGAGTCCGTTGAGACAGATGATGAGGAGGAAAAAGAGTTTTGGAGGTTAATTGCAGGTGAGAGGAGATATTTTAATGAAGTCAGAGATGATTCTAGTGTCTTAAATTTTGAGGCTACACTGAATGTAGATACATTTTGTAATAAAATTATTAACACACATCTGCAGGTGGACATAATTTTTCTGGTCACCCCTTGCTTTTAGGAGAAGAAGGCTAGCAGAATAAAGTTTTTTAAGCTGTATGGTTCCCTGCAGGTTCTGTGTGCTCACCATGAATGGGTCTCTAAGAGCTGAGAGCTACAGAGCTCATCCTATCTCTGGCCTGGAAGCCTCCTGAAGAACCCCATAAATGGAATAGTGAAAGGGAGGCTGTTGTGATTGAGGCTCCGTCGATCTGACCTCCACCTTTTCCTGTCGCTGGACAGCTCTGTCTTTAAAATTATTATTAACTTGGGAGGCTGAGGTGGGAGGATCGCTTGAGCCCAGGCATTCCAGGCTGCAGTGAGCTATGATTGCACCACTGCACTCCATCCTGGACGACAGAGCAAGACCCTATCTTTACAAAAAACCCCCCACAAACCTAGGTTGATATTAAGAATCATGATAGAGACTTTGCCAATCTTAAGTCCTCAGGGAAAGATAAAATGCCGCTCATGTAAGACAGAAAATATCACTAACGTCTGTGTCTCAGTGTAACTTTTAATAAAGGCTGAAACAGAGAGAACTTTCTGGTTGATGCTTGTGAACCCAAAAAATGAAGTTAGCTGTAATCTCACAGTCCTTGAGCTCTTCAGCATTCATTTGTACTGTTGCTGAGCTTTATCTGAGAGAACAGCTTCATGGTATCTGTATGTGTGGCCCAGTGCCAAGACCAGTGTGAAACTAAAAACAACAACAGCAAACTGTTAGAGTAATTATAACAAAAGTCAAGTCTGAAGCCTTATGTGTCAGGAATAAAGAATAAGAGTTCACTTTATTTGGCCAGTGTTTGGTGTTCACGTCGCTGTTTACATAACTATACATATGGTCTTTCAAAGAGATTGTATGCTTTCAAAATGAAGTATCTACTCACTTGTATCAGCTCTCCCAAATGTTATCTTTTTATGTCTTTATCACTATTAGAACACTGATTGGTAATTAGGAAAACTCGGGAAAAAAGTCTTATGTGTAGACCACCATCCTGGCTGGAGATTGTTATTCTTCTCTGTGCATTTTTGGTGCCCTGGTGTTGGCCTGATCCTCAGGCCCTCTTAAGTTAAAAATACCCGGTGTGTGGTCTTGCCAGCTGGCCCGAGGCCAGGCTTTTTATAGCCTTGTCTGGCCTGGGAATGGAGCTCAGCGGCGAGGGGAGGTGCAGGAGGGGCTCTCTGGCTTGGTAGGCCAGAAATGTGGGGAGGCCCTGCTGCCTTGCTCAGTCTCCTCTCTGTCATCATACATAAAAGACGAGTGTCATCTGATGCCAGCCCCTACTCTGACATCTTTTGGTAAGATATTTGTTACAATAACCAAGGAGACAACTTTAAATAAAATTTCCCATTATTTTTGAAGCCTGTTGTACCATCTGCTAGGGAGAAACTTCACTGCCTGAGTACATATACTTTAACTAATTAACTAAGCACCAGGTTCCTGGAGAAACATATTTATTAAATGTCAGAAATTTGGGGACATTCAGTCTTCGTTTTTGGTCTTCTGTGTCCAGTGGCATTTTTCCTAAATTATGTCTAGAATTTCCTTGTGATTATTTATGCTGTTTTTTTAATTCAAAATTGTCGCTTATATTCTTCTGAAGGTGCTCATATGCTGCCGGAGTTCCTCCCTTCCCTCCCCTAATAGTACCTAGAAAACCTTTGTGGTCTCCTTTTCTCCCTACCCACTTCCTGGAAACCCTAGGGTTAAAATAATAAATGCCATCGACACATTACTTTGTTTTGTTATTAAACATTGGTAAGGCATTGATAAAGTGAGAAATAAGGTTACAGAATTTTCATTACAAGTAATTTTCAGGCCATACCCTGCAGTCAGCCAAGATATGTGACCCATTGCTAAGACCTAAAATATTAAATAGCAGAATGTTAATTAAATCATAGACAGAAGTATCTGCATTTATGCAGTCTAGAAGAGTCAACATTTAAACACCTCTTTGTATAAACTTACTGTCTTTGCATGTTTTTCTGTCCTGAAGAGCAGGCAATCACATTAATTTTCTCCTTCCTCTCTTATTCACCACTTGATGGAAGGGGAAAAAAAAGAAAAAGACAAATATTTGTGTGGGTTTTTTTTGGGGGGGGAGGGGGCTTTTTTGGTTTTGTTTTGCTTTTTAAAGCTCTTAAGGAACATAGTTGGTAAGCCAATTATCACAGTTTGGGTGGACCCTAAGGAAGGGAAACCATGTCATTGGCCCTGACAGTGATTATTGCAGGACTATTGTTCACTTTCTCTCTTCGATTAAAAATGCATGAGAGTACCTTTTTGACACCGGGCTTGCTGAAACACCGGCACTGTCTTTTTTTGTAATACTCCTGTGGATATTTTTGCATAGTGGTATCTGTTAGAGCTTGAAGCATTCTTGCATGACTCTCTTTGAACAAGTAGCCCTGGACAAGTTTTAGCACATAGTTACTTGACACAGGCCTGCCTGCCCCTGGGAGACAATATCTGGCTTGCACATATTTAAGGTGATGTGCAGAGGCCGGACCACTTTACGCACTACACTGTACGTAGTTACTGTGTTTCCATTTTGAATCATTACTTCATTTTCTGAAAATAGAAAAGATTGGACAGAATGGTAGGAAATCTTGAGAATGCTAGAGCAACTTATGATTAGATTGGAGACCCTTTTTGATTGGTCAACATGAATCTGTATGTTTTTATTATAGCATTTTGGGTGATTTTGGACTCCAGCATTCTTATTTAGGACTTTATATAAAAAATTATGTAAATATTTTTCTTTTTGAGGAACTATTTCTAAAATGGAAGTGGCTTTTGTGAATATCTATTGTGAATTCCTACTGTAGGGTTATACCTATTAACACTCCATGAGAACAGTCCTGGTTTTTAGGTCTTTTATGACTTCAAGGGGCTTACCTGGCTGCATGAATAAGGACTGTTTTCAAATCTTGTTGTTGAAAACGGTATTTATTTCTTAATAAAAAATGAGGTACATACAACAACAGATGAATGTGCTTTATTTCCAGGTAAATGATGAGCACATTTGTTGGGGAATGGGAGACTAGTTCTATTTTTTTCTCTTTTCTGATTACAAAGTACTGCTTGTAAGAGATTTAAAAAATACTGAAATGCTTAATGCAGAAAGTAAAAGGTTAAATCCTCTCAATCCCACTCGTTAGAGATAAGTCTAATGCATACTTCCAAATAAAGTCTTAAAATGACTTAGTGTAATGGTACATATATCCTTCTGCAACTTGCTTTCCTTGCTTAATACATCTTAGACATTTTCTACAGCTTTTCATTTTCCATGTTTAGGCAATTCTTCACGGTATTCATTTATAGGACTGTATTATCATTTAATTAGGCATGATTGTGGCATGTTTTGGTTAATTCTAGTATGTGACTATTACAAATTATGCTGCAAAGAATGCTTTCTGAGTATTTCTGAGTAAGTATGGCGAAAATATATTTTTTTAAGATAAATTCATAGGATTTAAGTTAACAGGTCAAAGAATCAGGATAACCTATCTATCCTGTAATAGGAGGAAAACAATCAACTCAAGAATTCAACTTAGGCTGGTCTTCTGCTTTTTAAAAAGTATTGTATCTGTCTTGTATCATAAAAAAATAGAACTCTATGTAATCTGAAATTTTTGTGGAAGAATCTCTTGGGAATAATTTTTGTTGGAAATGGGAATTTTTTGGTCACTTTCTGTCTTTGATCCACCATTGGGCAACTTGGCGAGACCTCATCTCTACAATAAATCAAAAAATTAGCCCGGCGTGGTAACGCGCGCCTGTAGTTCCAGCTACTTGGAAGGCTAAGGTGGAAGGATCGCCTGAGCCCAGCAGGTCAAGGCTGCAGTGGCCGGAAGTGGCCACTGCACTCCAGCCTGGGCGACAGAGTGAGACTCCAACTCAAAAATAAATAAATACAATAAAATAAATAAAAAATAAAAAGTCTACAAAAATCATAATGCAGAGAGAGGTCAATGATGTTAAGTGAATAAAGCAGGTTACAAATCAAACAGCATAACTACATAGAAACAACGTCACCCAAGAGGTAATATCAAATAGTTAACTAACTAGTACGTGAAACATTTCCAGTATAAAGGTTCAAAGGAAGCTTATAATAATACAAAGGATGACAGGAAAAAACTGACTCCATAAATATTTTCTATGTGTAAAAATTCACAAATATTTTCTAATGCAATAGATTTAAACTATTTTTGGAATCATCATTAGCTAAATTTTCTTACTTTATGCAGATTAAATATCTCACTCATTATTGTCTAGTTCCATATTAAATTTTATTTTCAGATCATGAATTTTTTTAAAAAATCGAAATAAATATGTATCATAACTGGGTTTTGGACATTTCTGCTTTACATTTATGTGTGGTATGGCGTATTGGTTCCCAGATTTGCAAACTGCATGAATTAAGTAAAATGTAAAAATAAATGTGGAGAAAAAAATGGAGGATACTGATGTGATGATACCAATATTAATTTTTTCCAAATAAAGATACTAAAAAAAAAAAAAACCAATAAGCAATAACTACTCTCTACTATTGCTCTTCTTTAGGTAAGAAAGACTTTTAACGCCAAAAAAAAGTAGGAAGTTCAAAATAAAGAAAAACTGTTTAAGTTAAAAAATTTAGCTTTACAAAAAACAAATTATCCTTTTTTCCCTCACTTTAGACTACCTGAAATTTCATCATAAGCTGATCTGAGAACAAACGGAAATAACACTGAAATAGGTGCCAGAAGCCTGGAGTCTTGGTCCTGGTTTGAATATGATCAGATACTACATATGTTCCAGGCAAACTAGCCCCAGCTTCACTGTACTTCTCTGTAAAATGGAATCATTCTTGACCTGTCTAAAGCATACTGTCGTAAAACCAAACAGGATGACTTTAAGGCTTAAGGAGGTATTTACCTTTCATCTACTTCAAGTAAAACACACCCTGGGGTGTGTGTTGTGGTAAAAATTCTTTTATCCACTGGAATTTGAGGAGCTATGAAAAAAACAAACAAACCAGACACCCATTTAAAGGCAAATATCTAATTAACTATCCACTTAGCTAGCCAATTCATGTTTAAAAAGGCAACAAAATCTCTATATGAAATGGTAGAAATCACACTTGGGGCCCTGGCCTTTAAGAGTCAAAGTTGCAATTAAATATTTTTCATTACCAACTACATTTTAATTAGGCCAAAATGTGACACCTACTAAACTTAATTTTAAACAGAGAGGGAACATCTGTGTACACTAAATAGATAGTTTTTTCATCACAAATAATCTAATAGTTAAAACTGGAGTAACTAATTAAGTATAGTCATATCTTGTGGTTGTATATAACTAAACAAAGGATTTGAAATGTTCCTTAGTACCATATGGGTGTCCTTTATTTGTGTAATAAAATTGGTTGGTCACTTCTGTTCTAATGCTTACTTTGAAAATATATTGATTGATATATTTGGGTATAATGCTAATATTCCATTTGCTTATGTATTACTTAATATGCAAGAAACCTAAAGTGAAGGCAGAAAACAGCATTCAGGTAAAAGAACCACCTAAAAACACCCCAAAACACGCACACAGATCAAATACCCACCTGGACCTCAGTTCCCCCTGCACTATGAGCCATAGTTTTCTTAATATTGTAGCATTTGTGGGTTTAATATGAGTAAACAAAATTACATATATTATACAGTAACGTGTTACTGTTTTTATTAGATTTGTCTTATTTTTAATGTGCAACTAAGTTTTTGAATGTTGTGCTCCTGAACCCATTTTTCCCATAAGCCGTGTGGTTTTTATTGTGTGATTTTTGTATAGGATAGTAATTTGTAGAAAAGCATCATGTCATGTTGTATGAGAACTGACTGTAATTTCAAGTAACACATGGAAGTTGCCTACGTATTGACATGTGAGTTTAGAATTGTAGTTCTGTTCATAGAAGGCATAAAATACACTTTTTACTCAGGGAGCTTCAAAACACTTCAAAAACATAAATTCATTCTTGTGGCCTCTCTGTGAAACAATTTCAGTGCTCTCATTTCACACAAGACAGAAGCAAAAGGCCACACTGAATGGGTCACCAGTAGAGCGAGGACTAGAAGACTGCAGCTGTCGCCAAGTCCTATGCTAACACCATTAGCACATGTTGTCTGTGAAGGAGATGATTGCACAAGATGTTTAGGTCAAAGAGAGACATCAGTAAAAACCAGTATAAAAACGCCTAAGGAGTTTAAGAGCCAAATTGGAGGCTCAAGCAATCTTTTTTGATCTACAACTGCAGTAAACAGGCTTTCTCATGCTCCTATCTGAAGGCTAACCTTTACACATCTTATCTAAAAGCAGATCCTCCTGCCTTACCTTCATAACCAGAGTGAATCTTTTCAACCAGCATGAGGCAGCAAGGTTCCGATTCTGGCTGGGCAGAGCTATGCACATGAATCAAGTATGGGATAATCCGGAACGGGGAATAATACTTCTCTTGCTCTCTATCTTCACCTCCACTGAAGAGATTAAAGGTGATTAGTGCTGACCCTGATACACTCAATTAGCCCACTGGGCAACATGTCCAGGAAAACTGTTTTATTGGCAATTTCCAAGAAAGACATACCCAAATGTAAAATGTTTAAACACTCTTTGTTTCCAAAAGAAGGAAGATGTTAGCTTACATTTTAATTGCCCAAGGGCAATTATACTTGTTCATTATCCCACAAAATGAGGCTTTATAAAGAGCTGGTTTAGATTCCATGAGTGTAAAAACAATCCTAGTCACTCACTTCTCCGTGCCCAATTTGCACAGCTGTCTCATCTCACACGTCTACATCAAGTGCCACAAAACAGAAAACTGGATCCCCTGGGATCACGCCCCCAGAACCAATTCTCAGTCGTCCCTTCCCACACTCTCTTAAAGGACTCCTATGGCTTCACAGCTTCAGTGACATCCTGGCTAACTGCATGAGGTCAAACCACGGGTTGAGGAGGAGAGAAGCAGTGGGAGGCAAAATCAGCTCAGCAAGTCCTGGCGCTGGTGTAGAAGTGGCACCACTTTCCAATTCTCACAAAGATCCTCGAAGTAGGGGCTGCTCAGACTGACAACCACCAAAATTTTCACCCCACTGTATTGCTCCAGATGCCCAGAGGACATTGCTACTGGGGGATGCCACTCTCCTCTACAAGTCAAGGCGTCCAAGATGAATTCACGTTGCCCTCCTCTAACCCATAAAGCCACTACTTTTTTTTTTTAGTTTTATTTTAAAGTTGTGGGGTACAAGTCAGTATTGTGTATGTAAGTGGTTTAGGTGCAGGGGAAGTTTTGGGCCTCTCACTGGACCTCACTTTGCCTGGATTAGGATCAGGCACCCTTATTGATGTTATGTGCTTCCTCCCCCGGCAGTGTCCCACTACTGCCAATTCTTTTTCTGGAGTATGATAGGTGTTCAGGGTCCTCTTATGAATGAGAACACATGGTACTCAGTTCTTTGTTTCTGTGATAGATCACCATGTATGATAGACTCTAAATCAATCCAAGTTGCTGCAAAGTCCGTAATTTTGTCCTTATGGCTGCATAATATTCCACTGTGCATATGTATCACATATTTTTTTTAATCCAGAACAGTTTTCATGGGCAGCACGGCTGGTTCCATGTTTTTGCTATTTTGGAGGGTGCTGCAATAAATGTGTGTGCAGGTATCTTTTTTGTAGAATGATCTGAGTTCCTCTGGGTATATTCCCAGAACGGGAATTGCTGGGTTGCATGGGAGGTCAATTTCTAGTTCTTTTAGAAATCGCCATACTGTTTTCTACAGAGGCTGAATTAGTTTGCATTCCCACCAGCAGTGTAGAAGCATTCCCTTTTCTGCACATCTTCAAAAGCATCTGTGTTTTTTGTTTTTCTTAATGATAGCCATTCTTCCTGGAGTGAGGTGATATCTCAGTGTGGTTTTGATTTGCATTTCTCTGATGATGAGTAAGGCTGAGCATGTTTTCATGTGTCTGTTGCATGCCTCTACTTTTCCACAGCACTTAGATTTGTGACTACTAAGCCGGGCTCAGTGGCTCAACCTGTAATCCCTCGCCTTGGGAGGCTTAGGTGAGTGGACTGCCTGAGCCTGCGGGTTCGAGACCCGCCTGGGCAACTTGGCGAGACCTCATCTCTACAATAAATAAAAAAATTAGCTGGGTGTAGTGGCATGTGCCTGTAGTTCCAGCTACTTGGAAGGCTGAGGTGGAAGGTATCACCTGATGGAGGCTGCGGTGGCTGTGAGCGTGCCACTGCACTCCAGCCTGGGCAACAGAGTGAGACTCCAACTCAAAAAAAAAAAAAAAAAAAAAAAAAAAGGCAAATTTGATAATGGGACAACCCAACCCTGAAAAGGAGGAAAAAGTGAAAACCATGGGGTGCTAACAAAAGGGAACAAAACCCAACATAAAGGCATTCATAC